>JACBWW010000015.1:17742538-18015989 GCA_020086605.1 Lanius collurio
GGGGAGGAAGGGAGGGGGAAGAAGGTGTCAACTCATCCTCACCGAAACTCGCTCTGGCCGATACACACCTATCTCGCCTTAGTCACCGGCTCCAGCCCGAGCGGGCACATGACAGAGCGGCGGCCCGGCACACAGCGCTGGATTCGAGGAAGGCACCTGACCCTCTGTTCATTACACCCCTGGAAAGCCCCCTTCACACAGCTATTGGCTATTCTGCTTGGGTTGCTCACACTTTGTTTTTTTCCACAAAAGCTTGGGGGAAGGGAAGAGAGAATCTGCTTTATTCCAGCACAGAGTGGAAAAATTTTCCGCACTCTCAGATTTCTGTGGGATAGGGTAACTAGTCCAACAGTGACAGCCACTGCTACAGAGTGCCAGGATTTCCAAGTTTTATCTCCTGCAGGCTTAATGCAAACAGTCTCTTATAACCAGATAAACAATTAGCAAGGCTACTGCTGTTCCTGTTGCTAGGCGAATGCACATACACACCTGTAGTCCCCAACTAAAGAAGTCTGCTGGAACCTCACAGCTCTCTTTATTGTCACTGTGATCCCCCTGCCACCCCTCCAATTCTCCTAAGTGGGTAATGCCTTCTTTAAAATGAAATCCGAAAAAAACCCCAAAGGTACCATGGGCAGCGAATTTGTTTTTAACTGATTACAAAGATATCTACCTGTGCCTTATTGCATACACAATCACATGCATGCCTTTGCAGAATCATATCTTACTTCAAGCTGTTATAAAGAGAGGATAATAACTGACAGAGTACCAGATCAAGAGTAGAAATAGCAATGCAAGTGAAAAAAAAACCTGTCTATAGGCAAACATACATATATGTACAGCAAAGTCTAAACAGAGGCCTCCCCTAGCTTTCCTTAATAAAAAAAAAAAGAGCCACTTAAATAAGGTTAAAATCAAAGACTGGAAACTTTACTGGCATTTTCCCAAATTATTTAGATAGATCAGGAAGCTGAAACACTGGCATTACCCTTAAATAATATTCTCTGAAGCACTACATTTGAATAAGTAAAAAATAGCAGTACATTTTCTCACTCTGTTCAAGGCTACTCTTCACACCCAACCCCACAAGCCCATCCGTGCAGATGAGAGGCTGAAGTGAAGAGCTCAGAGGTGAATCTGTGTGGAGCAGCTTGCAGGAGAGGATCTTTAACTAATCTGGTAACAACTGTTTGCAAGTCCTGCATAACAACAAACCTTCGAAAGCAAGCAGCATATTTGTGAAGCCACAAAACTCGCCAGAGGAATTAGCAGCACATCTCTTGATCTTTACTTTAAACTAGATTAACTTCAGAAGATTCTTTTCACACTGGAATTATGTGAGAGATAACAACACTTGCAAAATGATAACTTATTTTGAGGAAAAAGAAACCTTGCACACATATACACAATTCCATGGGGAGACTCACATACAAGTCCCATTCCCCTTCCCCTCCCAGGGAGGCAGATGAGAGGGACAGAGTGCAGAAACAGTTTTGAGAGGGAAAAAAATATTACTGTTCCTTTCACTTGGAACAAACCCAGCATCTTTTTCATTACTGTTTACTTTTTTTCCCCTTTCATGAGATCAGCAGGGATATTATTGGAAACAGTAATTCTATAAACGAACACAGACAGCCTGTGCATTAAAATTCTGACTATTTCTAAAGAGACACTCGGGCAGTTTTCAACAGCAGCTACCACCAGAATCCTATTTAGTTCTGCCATGGGAGAACTGAAGCTGCAAGATTGGGTTTGTGGTGGGGGGAAGCAAGAACCATATAGAAATTTCTAGTTCAAGCTGACTTTACAGTTTATAGACAGAATAAACAGTTCTACTACTACAAAAAAAAAAAAAAAAAAAAAAAACAAACCCAAAACAACAACAACAAAAAAACCTCCAAGCTTATTTGTGTAGCCAAGCCATACCAGAATTCTGTGCAGCATTTTGATAAGGAAAAGATACCTACCTGTGCTCATCCTAAGTTTCAAAACTAGTTAACTGTTTAAGCACACATTCTAAGGAGGCTTACATGTATTTGTAGCCTTAATTGCAGCTGTGTTAAGGGCAGATGAAAAGATACATAATTTATATTGAAGTGTGCCATACACTCCCATAATTATACTCACAATTCTTCCTTGCCTTTTCTTCAAGTAGCATATAAATGAGGGTAATCATGCAAACTACTCCTATTCAGGTCTAACATTATATTCTGTACCCTGGTTCTCATGGCAGCCCTGTTAGATCTGTGAAGGTGCTAGCTGATACTTCTACCTTAAAACAGATTAAGTAACTCCAGAATGATTTATTATTCCCACTCAATTATGAAAGAGTAAAACACACTAAAGCCCAGTGTAGATAGATCATACCACAGAGATTCTTCACCAGCATACACACTTGCTAAATCCTTAAACACTACCTAACAAAAATAAGTTCCACAGATTTGGAATTAGATGCATTTCAGCAATGACATGAATTCTAAGTCTCCAGATGGTTATTTTTGACCAACTCACTAGTTCTTTTTCATCATCAAGGGCTTTAGAACAAAGAGAAAGCTTACCTTGTAGGTTCACCATTAATGTTACTATTTTTTGGCAACTGAACAAGTAGATGAAAAGATCAGCTACAATAGAAATCATAGGACAAGTTTTTCCATCATAAGCACCAGTTCCAAAGTACACAGTCCTGCCCTATGATTGGAGGGGCTGGGGCCTTAAGAAACACGTCTATAAATCATCACAGATGGATAAAGCACAAGTTCAGCTGCTTAGATAGCAAGCCTTCCTTAACAGGTCAATTCTCCAAAAAGTAATTAAAAAAACCAAGAAACAAACAAAACAAAAAACAAACCCCTACTACTTACTATAAAGCACCAAGCTGCCAAGCCAAGCACTGCCATCCTAAGCACACAAACGTCGCTCAGCGCTACCACCTTGCGCGAAGAGCCCGCGAGCAAAGAAACCCCAGTGACGCTCACTGAACTCATCGGAGCCCGCCCCGCTCCCCACGAGGGAGAACCCGGAGAAGGCGCTGCCCGAGGTTACCTGCGGCCTCCTGCGCTGGCCCAGCGCTCCCGGCCCGGCTTGGCCCAGCCCTGCTGCCCGACTGGAGAGGCACGGCTGCCGCCCGCCCTTCCCGAGCTTTCAAAGGAGGCGGGAAGCGGCGCCAGGCCAATGGCAGCGGGAGCCCGCCCGCCCCGCAGGTGCCCGGCTGGGCTCGGGAGGGAGCGGCCGCCGCCTCCGGCTCCTCTCCTAGCGGGTCCAGCTTGGAGGCATCTCTGGAGACAGCAGATGCTTCCTCCAGCCACTCTCAACTCCCTGAGACTTACAAAATCCGTGATTATTGGCTCCCATTTGCCCAACTTTGGTGCTTTACACAGTTTACATTCCTCAGAAATTACTATATTAGCTGTTTTCATAACCAACAGCTAGGCAGAGATACTGAGTTTTTCAAACTATTTTTTCAAGGGCTTATGTGTTATTGAGAATGTCCCTGGATAGTTTCAGGGGAAAAAGAATCTGAAGCTTTGTAGAATTATACTCCCTGATAAAGCTCATGAGAAAGAAAAAAATATCCAACTGGATTTAGACTACGGATTTTTTTTTTTTTTTAACAAAGCAGTAAGATAAAACAAACTTTGTACTTTTCCCTCACTATTTCACTTTCATAAACAGAAAAAGCTGTACCTCGAAGTTATCCTATCTTTTTTTTCCTTTGGATATATTGTGGGATCATAGAATCATAAAATCATAGAATAGTTTTAGTTGGAAGGGGCCCTTGAAGATCAAAGTCCAATCCCCCTGCTGTGGACCTTCCACTAGACCAGGTTGTTCAAATCCCCATCCAGGGATGGGTCATCCACAACTTCCCTGGGCAACCTGTTCCAGCACTTCACCACCCTCACAGGGAAGATTTTTTTTCCTAATATAATTAGAAATGGGACAGAGCAGAGGAGTGTGCGTTTTCTTGTTTGATTTTGGTAATTCTTTAAGTATTCAAACTATCTGAAATCAGACACTCTTTTGAAGCTGTGAAATAAGAGATCTGATTCAGTTTCTTTCAACCAGTTTCCTTTAAGACTGAAGCCAAAAATTGATTTTCTATCTAAAAATATATGCATCCAAAATCATTGTCTCCAGCTTCAGAGAGATCTCTACACACAGCAGTGGCATTTCAATAAATGCTTTTCTTGTATGAAGCAAGGCTTTGGCAGATATAGGAAGAGTGCAGGTACTTACTTGACAGAGGCTGTAGGGGGGAAATGGGAGATCAGGGAACAATGAAAATAAATTCTAATTTATCATCTCTATATGCACGCAAGGTAATTCTAGGAAACTAGATGTAGTTGATACCAATCTGAGCAATGCTGCTGACACACCTGAAGGACAGGATACCAACCAGAGGGACCTAGACAAGCTCCAGAAGTGGGCCCATGGGAATCTCATGATGTTTAACAAGGCCAAGTGCAAGGTGCTGCACCTGGGTCAGGGCAACCCCCCGGTACCAACACAGGCTGGGAGATGAACAGAGTGAGACCAGCCCTGCTGAAAAGGAAGTGGGGGTGCTGGGGTGAGAGGCTGGCCAGGACCCAGCCATGGCACTCACAGCCCAGAGAGCCAGCGGTGTCCTGGGCTGCATCCAAAGCTGTGTGGGCAGCGGGTGACGGAGGGGATTCTGCCCCTCTGCTCCGCTCTGGTGAGACCCCACCTGCAGTGCTGCACCCAGCTCTGGGGTGCCCAGCACAGGAACATGGACCTGTTGGAGTGGGTACAGAGGAGGCCACCAAGTTATCAGAGGAATGGAGCACCTCTCCAGTGAGGAAGGGCTGAGAGATTTGGGATTCTTCAGCCTGGAAAAGAGAAGGCTTCGTGTGACCTAATTGTTGCCTTCCAGTACCTGAAGGAAACTTATAGAAAATATGAGGCAAGATTGTTTACAAGGGCATGTAGTGGCAGGACAAGGGGGATGGGTTTAAATTGAAAGACCGTAGGTTAGATTAGATATTAGGAAAAAAAATCTTTACTGTGAGGGTGGTGAAGCACTGGAATGGGTTGCCCAGGGAAATTGTGGCTGTTCCATCCCTGGAGATGTTCAAGGCCAGGTTGGATGGGGCTCTGAGTAACCTGGTCTAATTGAAAGTGTCCCTGCCCACAGGGATCTTCAAGATTCCCTTCCAAGCCAAACCATTTTATTATTCTGTGAAACTGCCTCAAGCAGAAGTATGGGAAATGTTCTCAGTCTCTTTCAGAAAACAGATAACATTTTTGGAAACAACTAGAAGATCAGAAGAATTATGCTAGGCAGCTAAAAATGCTTATTAAATCTTTTCTGTAACATCATAAGGATTTCTGGATATAACATTAAATGCATAAAAAATAAGACAAGACTGCTGTGCTGTAACAATTGTCACAAAGTCAACTGTCAGGTAAATTAGCCCATTTTCTTTGTTACTCAGCCTTATCTACTATATCTTCTCTTCATGCTCCTGAATAGTTTTTCTAACTCCTCTGATCCCATCTTTCTCATGTAGCTTTGCTTTAATTTCTCTTAAAAATCCCTGCTAGGATCTTTTTTGCAGCAGACCCATATTCTGAAACAAAACAGTTGGGCTAAACCTCTGACTACTAGACAACAGCCTCATCAACCTAAAGTTTATAGGGCTCTCCCCCAGTAATGCAAAACAGAAACCCCTGAATTTTAATATAAACTGAACAGTAGCTGAACAGATCCATAGACTATCTCCATGAGTCTCTGTGTGTGTGAGCAGGGAAAGGAGAAGAAAACAGAGGGAAAAGGAAGTAAGACTGCAACATGAATGAGCAATACAAAACTGCTAAGATTTACCCCTCCTCACTGAAGTTTAGGAGCAATATAATTTTTGTATCATTATCTTACATTTGAGAATTCTATTAGTATGAGAACTTTTTTTTAGCAAAAATTATTTTTAAACCTAAGCAGCTGACACAATTGCATGAGGGACAGGTGGCCTACTTTAAAAAAAAAGTGTCTGCTGTTATCAGCTGAATGTAAATTCAGTATGAAACACATGGAGAGATCTATTGTACTTTTACACATATTAGACAAGGTAACCTCCGGTCTGATCTGCTGTCCTGGCTCTAGTAGCAGGCAATGCAAGAAGCTTCAAAAGAGGCACAGCAGCAATATCAATAAAAGCTGGGAAAAGGACAGAAAGGAGCAAAGCATCCTTCTGTCCTAGCTGCTTATCTATTTACCCTTCCAAAGGAGATGAATAGAATCATTGAAAGTGGAAAAGACCTCTAAGATCACCAAGTCCAACGGTCCACCTAGCACCACCACCATGTTCACCATTAAACCATGTCCTCAAGCACCACATTCACACATTTTCGGGTTGGTTCCTCCACCACCTTCCTGAGAATTCTATTGCAATGCTTTACAATCATTTCCATGCAAAACCTTTTCTTAGTATCTAAGATAAACCTCCTCTTGTGCAACTTGAGGCCATTTCCTTTTGTTTACTTTCTGCCTAGCATAACAGGAGATGCATTTTCTCCTTTTACATAAAAAGACCAGCAACCAACAAGTAGATTTTAATGAAGTTATGCTCTTAACACCAAAAAAATGCTGCTTTTGGATCATTTTTCTTGTTCATAAGTTGTGATGCTCCCCAGTTACATAATACCTTAATACAATCCCATGCCTATTCCTCTAAGGGTTTAAAAAAGTTTGAGGAAAAACACCAGAAGGTATACAAAATAACCTCAAATGAAATTTCGCTGTTATTTAGTGCAAGACTGTAGAATGAAGTCTGACTGTGAAATAATGGCTAAAGACATTCTGACAGATATCCTTCAAGTAAGTGAATGAGTCATGAACCTCAAAGGTAAAGAAGCTAAAGACAGAACTGACTCATATATCAGTTCTGAATTTCAAATATGACATGTTTCTTTGATATGCTGTGTATCAGCAGGGCTTTAACATGTCTTCTTTTTCACAGGACCCAAAAGATAAATAAGTTTGGTAAAAAGATGTATGTAGACTTTTGTTCTACTGTATTTGAAATGTATTCAGAAGTATTTGAGGCTTATTCTTACTTGGGAGCAAAATGCCCTGGTGCCACTTAATAAAGTCATGGCTAAGAGATTTAGCACAAAGGCCACAGTCGAGAAAATGTTGTTTAATGGATGACTTTTTAGACTGAAAACCATAAGTCTTTATGCCAGTTTCTATGTATCATCACACAGATATCATTAGATGGCTTCTGCAGGCATGAAGCCAAAGGATCCAAGTATTGTTATGTCCTGATAAACGTACATTTACTGTCATAAAAACATGTTCTAAAGTGTCTTTTCCTTTGATTCATATTTTTAAATTGATTTGGAGGAGGATGCAGAAAGGGTGAGTCAATACAGGGAGAAGAATTCTTCCTATCTGATAAGGAAAAGGATGAAGCATCTTCTCGAGTGTTTGCTTGAGAAGAGGGGCAGATCTCAGAAGAGATGAGGAAGCTCATAGTTTTCCATGAAATATCTCAATGACAAATACAAGAGCATAATCTGGACTTTCGGTGCTACAAGTTTGTACATAGGCAGACCTCTGAGATGTCTTCATTGTTAAGAGTCTAGATTCTTGTTCTGCTCTTATAAATAAATCACAAGGAGTTGTAAATATAGATATCTACAAGTTTGCACACACTAGGAAAGGCAGTAGAAAGTAAGATGGAAATGGAAGTATATCTGGCAATCTGATGTTGATGGGAATCTTGTCTCTAGTATGAATATAATTGATACTGATTAATTATGCACCAAGCTGATTTAGCATTGTGCCAGTTCAGGGATAGGCATAAAAAGTATGAAAGCATTAAAAATCCACAGTGTAATAGGCTTTGAAGAAGGAACTGTACTGAAACCAGAAATATGATGATTCTTAGCTTCCTTTCAGAGTATGAAGAAAAGCAAAACATGTATTATACTCTGGAGAGTAGTACTTCTTTCTGACTCAGGAGTAACTCTGTGACTTGTAGAAACACTGTTGATCATATAACAACTGTGAGAAAGTGGTGTCCTGACAATAACATCCCTCATAAGTTACTGACCAAATGTAATTAATGAAAAGAAGAAGCTTTTTAACATGTCTGCCTGAACCAAAAGCAGCCTTTGTCGATCACCTCAAAGAAATAACTCCAGGAAAGTATTTCTCTAGTCCATCTGGAAAACCTGCAGTACCTGTGGTCTTTTCTCAGGCAAAAAAAAAAAAACTCCAACAAACCAAAACCAAGGAAAAAAACCCTCTGCAAATACCCAGTATGCACTCAAGACTCAAATCTTATTTCTACTTTCCTTGATACTTGTATTTTCTAAATATTATTTTATAACTTTGTTAATTTCTTCACAAAAATGGGAAAGGTTAATGAGAATACCATAAAAATATTGCAACAACAGAGAACTGTGCCACAGTAGGCAGTCCTGGCTAAACATGGTACTGTGGTCACTGGGACCACAGTTAATTAACACCTCTTTCTTTACCTTCCTGCTGGGGCCTAGGACACAAGTCAGCTGGGAATGGCACAATCCACAGCACTAGAAAAGTATTTTCACATCACCCAAGAGTCGTAAGTGGAGTCTATGTACTGATTTATGAAGATTTCATGCTGCAGTGGTTATACAAGTTGATTAACCATTGTATTTAGAGGTACTAAGATTTTTTAAATTCCCTTTGTAAAACCTATTGCTACTTAAATTTGAAATGCCTTACTTTACATCTTAAGGACTTGTTATTTTACTATCATATGGAGACAATATGTTTGTCCAAGTAGAAGGACAAACTAGAAACAGTCCTTCATATACATGTCCTTGTTTGTGACTCTGACTCCTGTTACAGACAGAAAGAGAGGGAACAGGATACCTCCAGCAGCAAAAAATATTAAATCTGGCATGTAAGGTAGAATACAAGTGTCTTACATTCTTTATATCTCTGGAATCATCATAATTTCAGCCTTTGAAAGACAAAGCTCTAGGCTAAGAAGTCATGATCTAATTCACACTGGGTGTCCTGGGAACAGAAGTAAAATTGGAGGCCACCAGTGGCCAGTGTCAACCACTTCCATTCCACTCTTTTTCTAGACATCACAATATTCCCCATGCTGATGCTAACAGGTTTATGATCATGCAGTCCTTTATGCTTTATGATCATGCAGTCCTTTATGCAGACATCAGCTCCTGGGATAATTTTTGTTTCCTGTATATTTGTCTTAAAACAGTTGCATTATTTACTGGTCATTTGTACACTTACATTTTATTTCTTATAATGGATTTGTGGCAATAACTTTCTCAGACAGAGGTTATATGCCACTATCTTTTAAAGAATGCCAGGCAGGCTAGGGCACAGATGGGATGAATGCAAATACTGCTGACTGTAACTGCCCAACGAAGCTTAAAGGAAATACATTTGTTCTACTCAGCTAAATTTTCCTTGAGACTATCAGAGCTACATCTCACTTTCTGTCCTTTCAACCTCCTCCTCAAAGTCAACTCAACACTCAGTTCAGGCCAGACTGCCCAGAGCTTTGTACAGTTGTATCTTGAAAACCTCTGAGACCTTGCAGTCTCTCTGGGAAACCTGCTCCAATACTGAAGTGTCATTATACTGAAATACATTTTCTTTGCATCTAGCTGGAACTCCTTTCCCCCATATCTGATTGCTGTTTCTAATTCTCTTTTCTTGTCCCTCTGTAGAGCTTGGCATCAGACTTTTGGTTGGTCACTTTCTCCTGAGCATTGGAAGGCTGCTCTAGGCCTTCACTAGGGCTTCTCTTCTGACAAACTTATTATCTACTTTAACTGAATGTCTGCTAAATCTTTAAAGTGTTTGGGGAGGTACTGGATAAAAAAATCCATGCAAATCCATAAAGTTCCACAGGTCACTGATAATATTCTTAAAATCATACTAAATTTCTACATTATAAAATATGTAGAAATATGTGTGTGGACTTAAAATTTTAAAGAGAAATCAAACACTTTAAAGGGAAATACAGGATCACATTTTATGATACTTAGCAACCAAGTAGGTGGTGTGTCATAATTGACAGCTCTTTGTTGATCTAGGAGGGAGTTTCCAAAATAAAATGGAGGAAAGCTCCATATCTCTCTTTTTGAATTTTGGGATAATGTGAAAAAGTCTGAGAACAACAATTTATCTTCTGCAGGATTTAAAATGACTACTTAAATTTTCTTAATCAAGAATAGAAGCTGTAGTATGAGAATAATAGTTATAAATACTTCATTTTCACACTAACTATTCAGTTATAAAAAACTTGAATTCTTACTGATGGTAGAATCCAAGTCAGTCATTAATGCGCAAAGTCTTGAGGGATATACATTGTGACTGCTTCTCCTCCGCCTAAATTTACTATAATTTTCCCTGTTCATTATTACTTTTATCATCCTCCTCTGCTATTCCTTCCCTGTGCTCTGCAGATTTTTGAATGGCTGAGGTGCTTTCTGTATACCCTCGCTTTCATTCAAGGTTTGTATGACCTGTCTTCTTTTGTTTATACAACTCTTGAAGTGACAAAAGGTTAAGATATTGTTAAATAACTTAAACACTTAAAGTCAGTAGGAAAATGAAGATATGTTTATTTTTTCCTTATTTTAAGGGTGTCTTCTTTAAGTGTTAATTTAGTTTTCACATAATTTTAATGTTTTCAGTATTTCTTTGAATATCAATATGTAATGGATATTCAGTTGATTTTTCTAATAATTTCTTATTAGCAATAAAATATTCAGGCTTTTTATCTTTAGGCATACAGGCTTTTGTAGAAAGGAAAATATGTATGATTTTCCCAGTTATTAGATAAAAATTGGGTTGTACAGTACTGACTTCTCCAAGGTTCAGATGTGTATCAGAAAGAAGATGAGGTTTTCTGACTTCAGCTCACTCATCTATATACCACAAGCAAATATCACACTATTTTTTATCATTGGGAAATCCAGTGCATCTAGAATAAACATTGGAAATTTGAAATAAGCTCAGAATGAAAACATATTAGGATAGGGGGAGTGCCTGTGTGTGTGCTTGAACAGATGTGAGACAGATTAGGCCTCTGGTGTTTGGAGTATGAGAAGAAACTTCAAAATCAGAAAGTGCTGGAGTAATACGTTTAACACAACTATATTATAATATTATTCCAAGAATATTTCAGAGGGAAAGAAGGCCACATAAGCCCACAGTGTTATGCTAAACTTTTTTAGCCTGCCAAAAAAAATAAAATACCAAACTTCACAGAAGACAGGGAACACTGTAGATCTAGTATTGTTCTTGTAAGGTGTTTTGAACCAGGATTGTGTGCCCCAGCCAAACCATCTTTAGTTATTCCTATTGGAGCCCTCAGAGAGAGACCAGGATGGAATTACCCTCACAAGCTTCACCTGGTCATCCACCTTCAGGTGTAGCAGGTCAGCTCCTGGAGGGTTTTTAAGCCCAGTCAGAAGGTTCAGAGAAGAAAGCTTGTATCTGCTCTCTGTCCTGTGCTGTCTTGTTGTTTGGATTTCCTGGCCTAACTTGGCTGCTGATCCCTGGATGAGTTTTGTTGCTGCCTTCATCTTGACTCTGCTTGCCTGGATCTGGAGCATCAAGGACTGAAAGATAAACTGTGCTAAATTGGAATTGGGAAAGGAGAAGCTGGAAGTCTAAATACCAAAACAGCAAGGAATAGATAAAGAGGACTGTGCTGCACTGGATTAAGAACCAATTGTATTATCTGAAAAGTGTGTGTGGAGCTCTCGGACAAAGTAAAGAGACCAATCAAGTAATGTGTAATCTCATGCACAGCAGTTGTAAAATGTGCATGTGCTGTATTATAGATAAGTTAGTAAAATGTATAAATACTGTGTTAAAGTAGTATAAGTAAGTGAACTATATAAGTTATGTATAAATGTGTAAAAATAGTATAATGTGTAAGTATAGGATAAGTAAGCCTAATACACAAAAGGGGTGATAAGTAGCTATTATTGTACAAATTAGAAGATGTGTCAGTTTCTGCATGATGCCCAAAGAGGTGATGAATATTTCAAACAATAAGAAGCTTCTGAGTAATCATACTGATTTGTTCTACAGAAGTGCTGAGTTCCTGCAATTTGTCTTAGGATTTTTAAATGTAAGACTGGAATTCCATTTCTAGGTCTGCTTTGCAATGTTGGGCAAGTTGCTTCTAATTATAGCTTATATATATTTTCACTGGTTTTTGACAGCCCAGTTATCAGGGGTCTGTGACCAGTCTCCTCTGTCAAAGATTTTAATGGGTTGTGACTGTATTTGGAAACTCTCAAATAAGTTTATACATTTTTGGGGGGAGAACCTGCCCCCCAATTTTTCTTCCCATTGATCTGCCCATTTTTGAAAATACTTTTGAGATGCTCGCCTAAGAGTGAAGACCTGGAAAACTGACTGTAGTCTGTACTTGTATTTCTGTCTAGGAGAAAAAAAATTATATAATTTTTGACTTCCCAGACTATTTAATGAGCATATACTAAAGAGGTTTGTTGTTTTTTTATAATATATGAGTATATTGCTTGTGTTATACGTACTGCTAATGTTGGCTCAGCTAAGACATGGACCATAGCATCCTAAGCCCTAATGGATGGACACTTGTATTAGTTGCAATCATTACAGCTTTTAGAAAACCCCTTCTCAGTTTACAGAAATTAACTGTATAAGGGAAACTGCAGGGACCTCTATATTTCAACAATATATCCTGTACGGTTTCTACATAAATAAACAATATTTGAAAAAACAGCTTGACATCCCTTATACCAAATACAAACATCAATAACATCAATGGAAAAAAACTTGGATTAAAATAATGCTTCTTTCTATCTGAAAACTTGTACAGCAGTTGTGTATATTTCCTAAAATTACATTGACAGCAGCACTGAAAAAACAGAGATTCACCTTGCTAATGACCTCTGTTTTGGCAAGATAATACATACGAGAAAAAGAGGAGATCATTCTTACCATAAACAGGAAAAGAGGCTTTATAACAGCAGCTTTTGCTAGCACCTCTAAAATTAACTCTGGGTCAAGCTTTCCATGAGAAATGCTTTTTTTAGAATTAATACAGAGCAGCTCAACTGCAGACACATTAGAGAATGTATTTTAAACATGTCAGTCTGGAAACCAGATTTTAAAATAGTACACATGGAAACAAAAACATAAATTTGTACAGCGTATCCATTTTCTCTTGTAAATTTTCTCTTATAAAAGTTCTTCCCATCTTTCCCTGTGATTGGAACACAAGGTAATTTAGGCCACAGAATTCTCCTTAAATTGTAGCAAAGGTTAGGTTAGAATCCATCTCTGGAGGTCATGTAATCCAACCCATTGTCAAAGCTGGGCTAGTCAAATATTGATTTTCTCTGAACTTTAAAAAAAAATATGTATTTCATGCTATTTTTGGAACAAGGCAAATCTTTACTATATTATAGTGATGGGTGGTAAACTGCATATACGTGTTCTAGAAAAAGGTTGTGAGGCTTCACAATAAAAAACATTGAATGTATGTGGTAAATGTAATCTGTCTTAAGATGTTGCTGTTTATAACAACTAATCACACTGGTTTCTGCCCATTTTTTAAGAATGATCAGTTAGATTTCAGGTAGATATTAATGTCAAATAAATTTTCAGATTAAATACTAGGGCATCACTGTATTCTGGATTCTTCTGTATTCTGTTTGGGTGAGCTGCTTCAGTTATAAAATTTAAATATCATATGTAGAACTTCAGATCCAAATAATTCTAGACAGAGCCAGCTATCATCTTTCATAACAATATTAACTTTTGAGTCTAATTATAACGGTATAAAGACTAATCTATATACTTTGTAGAACTTGAATATTCATAAACAAAGGCCTTCCTATGTACTTTTCTGCCTGTTTGTAACCAAATAAGCCTTTTGAGCCAAATACGTGTAGGCCATCTAAATAAATGCATTTCCTCATGTCCAATTTTCTTTTGTGCACAAGTACATAGAAACATATATATGACAAAGTATGTATCAAACATCTTGCTACCCTCATTATGAAAATACAGGTTTTAACTATTAGCATATTTACACGGATTTAAAATAGAAATAAATCCTGAAAAATGAATAGCCATTATTTTTCCCTAAGGAAAGCACTGAAAAGCATTTTTTTTCTTTTCTTCTGGTACCTAACTTTGTAATTAGAAGAAAAAATAAAAGAACAAAAAATCAGTATTAACTATTTGATTAATGGATAGCTTGTATGAGTTAAAGAAAATAATCTATTGAATTGGTGCATATGTTTGCAATTTGTTCTACAGAAGGAACACTATGGCATTTTGCAGTAGCTGGCATATACAGCAGTGGGTATGTTTTATATCTGCATTGATCCTTTGTGGTATCTTGTAAAAGAGCTCTTTAAATTATTCATGTCTATACCAAATTAGATTCTAGAAAAATACCTTTAGTGAAATCCATTTTAAGGGCAGTATAATTAGTAAGGTCAGCTGGCTTAACTATAGTGATTTCTAACAATCATTCAGTTGCTAATAAAGCCTCAGTCACCATGTAAAAACCACCCTAAGCCACTGAATATAAAAGCAGTGGTGCAAAATAAGTTAGATAACAGGCCTCTGCAGGCACCTTAATGGTCTATTTCTTTGTCCCAGAAGTATGAGCCTATTATGTTCTTTCAGGGCAGGAAACAAAACCATGTGGATAATAAATGACCAGTCCTAAAGCCTTGAGACTAACACTCTCCAACACATTGAACATGTCTATTCCGCTGAATAGGGGCTGCACTATAAAGCAACTTAATGAAATGATCCAGGTTTTTGATTTTTTAAAGGAATGGAATCACGCCTACAATCGGCATTTTGAAACAGTACTGGCCAAAGTCAATACTCTTCTTGGGCTCCTCAGTTTAACAGTGCAGAAACAAAACCAAGTTTGTAAAGTGCTCATCTGAATGGTTAAATGAATATGTAAATGCATTGTTTATAGAAAACATATACATGAAAGGACTGGTAATATTATTTGAATACAACGGTGATTGTTATAATTTCGTCTGCAATGGCGCATACTTGAGTGCTGGGGAGGGAAAAGGTACTGACAGCTCAAGACTAGGAATAAGCATCTGTTAGTCTCTCTTGACTAAGAGATTGCTACAGAGAAGCTCCTAAAGAACTGGTACAGATTTAATTTGTTTTTCTGTTCATGAGTGCTTCCAAGCCTGTTGTGCAAGGCACTGAGCTGCCAGCAGGTATAACTATGCTGTCTCCTTAGGCTGAGGTCATCCTGAGTGGCACATAAAATAGCTGAAGTAGTGTAGCTGTTGTAGCACAAGAACTCTGTGCCAGCAAGTTGTCCAAATATTTACCTACCTTTACAGGCAGCTTTTACAGCTGACATGAACTGCTTGCTGCCATGACTACACTGTTTCCAGTGGCTGAGCTAGTTCATTTGAATCTACTTTGAGTTTTTCTTTAAAACTCTCCATATCTCTACAAGGTTTGTGACCTTAGTTCCCAGTATGCAATTTTTTTCTGTTCACTTTCTACAGCATGTGAAACATTGGATTAGGATTAAGTTAGATGCCCTATTGCAAACTCCCCTTGGATTGCCTGGTTCTCTATATTCTTCACTATAAACCCCTAAACATTTATATATTAAATATAAGTTATTTATTGTAAAATATCTATGTATATACAGACAGACATTCATGCAGCTAAGTCTTGAAGTATTAAAACTATGTTATCAAATTGTTGCTTTTCATTGGAAAGAGATGCAGCCAAATTGCAGGTTATGAAATTCATCTTGTCTGGTCTGGCTTTTGAAAATGTTGGTATTTACTGTAAGTCATGTAGGCTTTTTTACCCAATGTAAAAAGACTGAAATTAAAACATGCCATTCAAATGCAGCTCAGATAAGTAATTTCTCTTTCTTATAACTATAGCAGAAGAGCAGGCAACTAGCTTAGTTCTGATATATTCTCAACTGAAGTTACATGAGATGAAACTTACCCTATCAGACAGATCTGCGTTTTCTGTAGAACGTCAAAAGTAGTTTATTTTCTTTGTCCTGAAAGAGGCAATGAGGTACAGCTTCAGATTAAAATAATCTGGTTCTGAAATTAGTGAACAGTAGCACACAGTCTCTCACTTTGAATTCAGTCTTATTTTTTCCTCACAGTCCATAGCACCCACAGTCCATAGCACCCACTCAAATTTTGGTATTGAGAGAGAACTCTTACTATCTGGATTGCTGCCAGTAGTGTTCTACAACAGCAAACATTTCTCTTGACTTTTAAAGTGGTTGAGTGTGCACGTACATAATGTTTTGGCTGCACTAGTAACAAAGTTGAGAAGTTTTCAGGCAGGATCAGTAGTTGGAGGAGTATTACATTCAAAAAAATACCTTCTTCAGACATCTCATAAGGAACATGGAAAGACATAAGGACACTATTGTTCCTGAAGTCTTTCTTTGAGCTCCATAGAGGGTCATCTTTGTTTCACCTTCATTGCTACATTTATGAAAGTCCAAATGTTCTCAATAATTTTAGGTGGTGAGCTGATATGCAGTAATGTTAGCATGCCATAATTCCATTAATTCAGTGTTGAGTTTAGTATATACATGGTATAGGGAAAGCCATACTACTGGAAAATTCTACTCTCTCCTTGGCAAGTGAGAGCTGAGAACTCCTGATGGGTATGATAGATCCTAGGGCACATTCACAACAACCCACACTAATGCTCTTCAATAATCTCAGTAAATTATTTAAGAAATTGCAGTTGGCTTAGTGGTATAACTGGTTTAGTATTACTTCTTTCTTTTCTAAAATTGCAGAAGAAACAATTTGCATGTTCTTTGCTATCTACAACTTTCCATTGCAGAAAAACCAAATTTCAGGTGTGCTTCCCTATAAATACCTCCTTTTAAAAAATCCCATGACATATGGGGATGTCTGCAGGACATATCTATCAATGCTGCCACACACCTATGCACACTGCAGTAGGATTTTAGTATTTTTTTGATTCATAGTACAAATTTTACCTGCAGAGATAAGAGAGTGATTGTCAGAATTGCTTGAAATGCAGCAACACTACTTCTTCTAATATTAGGAAGAAGTCATACAATACAGTAGAATTATTTGCACTAAGAATTCCATTCAACCCATCGTAGCCTTCTGATGGAAACATTTGAAATTTACTGCTAGTGTGTTTCTGCAGACACAAGGCTTCAAACAGGCATCACAAACTCAGTGTGGTTTCTTCTGTAATTAAAAATATTTTCATTTAATAGCAAAATATTTTTGTTCTTGTTCCAAGAACATACCACTGCAATCCAGTGTTTAAGCCAAACGTTTTCTTTTAGCTTTCCGCAAATCTTTAGCAGCCAAGCTACACATGACTTCACTGGATTCTACTCAAGCTTTCCGTTAGAAACCAAAAAGCTTTCTTATAAATGTAGCAAAGAAGAAAAGTTGTGTTACACAGTAAATATCAAGTCCTCTCTGCTGGAAAAGTTAACCATTTGTATGAGAAATAATCCTTCAGCTGACACCTTGCTGAGATAACTCAGATTCGTTAAGGTGTTTCCATAAACTGCAGTAGCATAATGTATACTGGAAGAGCTCTGAGATTTAACTCATATTGAGTTAAATATGCCCCTAATGTTCTGAAGTGAAATCACAACATAAGATGTTTATCTTAACCAAGAGTGCCAGTTTGCTTAGGATGAGAACATCACAGAGAACTGCAAATGTGATACACTGTGGAAAAAAACAGATTAAAACACGAAGTAGGCAACCTAACAAATTCCCAACACAGCAACAACACAAATCTGCTCTGCAAATATAATTCTATCAGCTGCAATATTAGAATCTGGTTTTGGAAGACATGAGATGCTACAGTCTGGATCCTAGAGAATTTAAACAGGAAAAGGAAAGGAAATCTTCCCGATTCTCAGTTTTGCTTTATTACATCATTTGGTTAAATTAGATCATCTGTATCAGCTGCTGCCTTCAATGTGCCACCAAATGAGCAGAAGTACTACTAGTCTTTTTTGTGTTTTGAATTGTTTATTTAATGGGACCAGAGGTCAAAATTACTTTAAAAAAAGTTTTTTGCCAGAGTCATAGGAATAACACTCAGTGTGGGGAAAAAAGGGGAAAATAGGTGTATCAGATCAAAGGCTTCCTTCTCCTCACAAAAAAAAGTAGATTAAAAGCATATTTTGATTTTATCACGCAAGTACAAGTCAAAAATAATTGTTAGCATGAATTTGCTTTCAGTTATTGTTTTTGTAATCCAAATAACTTGAAAATACAATTCCCCTTAATACTATTTTTCTATGTAGCAAACAAATGGATTTGAAGACTTGGTGAGGGAGTGGCAGGTGGCTAAATAAAGATGTAGAAATCTCAGTGTTTTGTCATATAATAAACTATAATAGCACTTCAAAGTTTTGGACAGATTTGCTTATATTATGGGTTTAGGGTGTAGCTGTGTGGAAAATTGTAAATGTTGTCTTTTGGTATTTACTTTACAACCCTCTGTAATCTTCAGCTATATTTGTAGCTTCAAGTTGGAAGAAATCAAAATTAAAGAGGCCAGCTTGAGCATCCTTTGTAATCAAATACTTTTCCCATTTCTCCTTAAAATAAATGTGCAGCCTGCACATTTGGCTGCCTGAGGAGACCACCCGAAGAGTTTACAAGCCATGACCTTGCAGTGAAACAGTTTTGTGGAAAAGCACAAATTGCAGGAACACACAGAGAGAAGTCGTGGATGTACTGGGTGATTTTTTGAGGGGAGAACCAGTAAGCTGGCTTTGAGTTGGCGGGTTTAACTAGCGGTATGAGGCAAAGGGTGAGGCGCTCACTCCCGAGGCGCTGCGATCGCCACTCACTCAGGCTCAGCGGCGCAGGCCAGCCCGGCCGTGCCCCGGCCCCTCTGCCCGGGCCTGCCCCAGCGGCCGCCGCGGGGCCGCCCAGGGCGGGCCGCCAGCAGAGCCAGGCCCGGCCGCCGAGCCCCAAGCTCGGCCGGAGCTGCTCTCTGTGTGCTGCTGCCCGAGCCAGGCACCCACCCAAAGGAGTTCTGCGTATCCTGGACTGGGGGAGACGGGCGGAAAGGCTGCCCGAGGGGAAGTCACTGCTCTGAGGGCATGGCTGTTGCAAGGGGATGCATCCAGTGCAACTGGCAGCGCAACTGTGCCAGCAGGCGACAGCCAGCGACCAGCACCCAGGCAAATAAGGGCACCAAAATGCAGAGCCCAAGGCCGAGGGTGAAAATTTGGCCAGGAGTTACTTGAAAATTGCTTCTGTCGTCAAAAAAAAAAAAAAAAAAAGGGTGGGTGGGTGGTATTTGAGAACTGCTTTTAGGTCTCGACTTTGCCCTGTTGTTTACTCAATACTCAAGGCAAGGTTTATAAAGAGAATTGCTTTTTATTGGAGTAACTGCACTTCTTGGCAAAACCAGCTAAGCTTTAGGGCAAACAAAACCTTCAGACTTGTGCAGCTGTGGAAGGGTGTCATGGGTACATAAATTACAGGATCTCCTCTCCATGCTGCCAAACACTCTTGGTCTAAGACTTTAAAACTGTTGCTACATAGGGAATATCCCTGGGGAGCAAACTGGGGGAGTTCGAGGTATACAGGGGCCTTACCAAGAGAGGTTTTGGCTCTGGACTGTCAGTACAGTGAAAACAGGCCCTCATTTGCTCTCACTGAAACAAAAGTAGAACTGCTAAGAGAAGACAAAAATCTTATCTCTCTTAGCAGCTTTGGAAACATCCCAGAACTGTAGCTGGAAGAGCAGCAGGGTATGCTGTAAAAGAAACTGAATAGCAGTGTTTTCCGAAATTCCAAGTAAGAGAGTTTGCCTTTTTGCCAGCTAACCTAGGTCCAGGTGATCAGATCACAGCTACATTTCTTTTAAATTTTGTTCCTTTTTGTTTGGACTGAATGTACATTTTGCCCTTTGCTTCCTTCATTGCTTAAGCCTTTTAATCTGCTTTTTTTTCAAAACAGAACACAGGATCAAAAAAGATTTCATGGACTATGGAGCCTAGTTCATCCCTGCAGCAGTTACACAGGTCATATAACCCCATTTGTGAATTTACCAAGCTTTCATCTTAAAACAGGTTTGGGGGTTTTGCCCCCATACTCCTTTTGGGAAGCTGTTACAGCACTTTATGTCCCCAACAGTTGGAAACTTTCTGAATCTCCATGATGAATTTTCATGGCAATTTTCTCAGGTGAGTTCATGCTGTGACAAAGTTCTACTTCAAGTATCTTTCATTTTGGTGTTTCTCTTATCCTCCTTTATCCCCAGTATAACTGGAGAGAAATAATAAACATTTTCTCAGATTTTCATTAAATAAGCTAAATAATGAAATGAAGGTAACAAGCTACATGAAATAAGGTAATAAACTAAATAAGATAAATCCTTTTTATGAGGGTGGCGGGGTGGGCAGTTCATAGCTTCATGTCCCTCGTAATAGATAGTTTTGCTGCAACAGATGTATATACCAGGTTTTTTACCTAATTATCTTTTTTAAACTATGGTAATAGAAAATTCCTGTTATTAATTCCATGTCTGCAACCTTGCCCTTTGTACACTCTAACCTCATCTCCTTTCAGTAACTGAAGTTCAATGACCTGTATGATATTCCAAGCCTTTTCTAGTTTGACACTGCCTCCAGACTTTGTCATCAGAAAATGTCATAAGCACACACTTACACTATACCAGAATTAGCCATGATACTATCTGCTATTTTTAGTCTCCAAGCTAATCCTAGAAAATTCTGCTGGTAACTTTCCTCCTAACATACAGTTTCCCTTTCAACACAAAGATCGAATCTTCAAATTTGTGAAGACAGTACAATCAGTCCAACACCGAGGAATTTGTGGTTTTCTCTGTAATTTTAATCTGATTTCAGTTAACTTGCTTTCTCTAAATTCTTTTTTTTTTTTATTTTTTCTCACAGTGAAGCCTTTCTCCCATTGTGGGCTAATTTTTGATGGGCTAATGTAGAAATGGTTTACTAAGATAAGGTAGAAAAAGAAGGAATTGGTTTTATCTGGTAAAAGGCCACAGGTAGATCTGTCATAATCTGTTTGACATAAAATGAATCTTTTTTCACTGTTTCAAATTTCCATTTACATGAATATGTTAACTGTTCTTTCCCATGTTGTGTGTTTTTAAACCTTTCATACTATAAATGTCATCTTAATAGGGTTGTAGTTTATTTAGTTACTTCCTCTCCTCTTCCATTCTCCATTTGCTAATCTTTAGTAATATGATACATTACTTGCCTTATTCATTTAGCTAACCCTCTGCTTTTCAGTTCACCATTTCAGGCAAAGGAACAGATTTTTACAAAATTTTGTCATTACAAAAATAAGCTTGGTAAGGAGTAATGGGCCATTAGGAGCAGAACTGGGGTGCCTGAAGGAACAACTATACAGAACTCACTTGGCTGTGTGCCTAATGGTCAGCAAATTCACAGGGGTTGTATCTAAACTGGGGAGTAGAAGGTTGAGCCTCGCTGTGATTGTATTTAATTTAAATTAATTGCTGAAATGCCTGTTTTTCCTTGTCTTTGTTACTAGAAGGCACTGTGACTTACCATAACAATTACTTATCAGTTTGGTCTGAATCATTCTTCACTATCATATGCTGTGTTCTTAAAAAGTAATACTTTTTTCAGTTGTTTATATTATCTTAATCTTCTCAAATATATTTCCTAATTAACATGTGATATTTTTTCCTGTATCTACACAAAAACAGGAAAGATGTGCAGTGTTCTGACTGACTAGCATTCTGGAGAATGTTGTCAGAATTTCCAAAGACCACAAGCAAAAATGAAGCTCAGGGTATTCTCATCAGGTGTAGTACATATGATACAATTCTTACTGCATAGCAGATATTTCAAATTAATTTTTTCTGTGTTGACAGACTACTGCAGAGCTCAGACATCTGAAACTGCCATCCTTGTATCCTTTATTTAATGTGAACAGTAAAACTTTTCATTTAGATGCTTAAAACATGTATCTCAAACTTATATAAACAAGCCATTCTAGGAAGAAACAATAATTTCATTGTTTGCTGTATGCTGTAGAAAGGAATGAAAAAGGAGAACCGCAAAATTTTCAAGAAGGAATCTGAACTCCTGCTCCTTGCAGAGAGAATTGGATTTTTCTTTGTGATATCCGCTGTAAATGAAGCCAGTGATTCCCAGCTGATGAATCCAGAGAAATCTGATTTTTGCTTATTAAAGAAAGCGCTTCACTTTATCATTTCTAAAAGTCATGCATTTAAATTTTGACCGTTATCTGATAATATGGAAGGCCTTAATATTTTCTGCTGGGTTCTGACTCTCCCATATATTTGTCTGTCTTAGTCTATTAACACTATTAGTACAAAGTTAGCCACAGATCTGGAGCTGTCTCTCCTGAAGCCAGAGAATCTGAAGAGAAAGCTCTCCGGGTCTGATGCCTTCCTTTCTTCACAGTGGTATTCAAGGAGATGCAGTAGCTTATTCTACAATTTGAACACCATGTCTCCTGATGGTTGGTTTCTTTGGTTAATGTCCTGAAATGTAAATAGGAGGTCAGTGTGTACTGTGCCTGCTATTTCAGGGACATAGCTATTAAGATGGAGGAAGGCCTCTGCTTTGCTAGGCACCAGACAGATGGATCAAAAGGGCCTGAAGCCTGTGGGTTTCCTCATTGCCAAAGAATGCAGTTTGCTTCAAAGTTTCATTTTAAATCACAGCGAACTAAGGGCTTCAAATATGTGCTCTGAAGTGAGAGATTACAGATTCTGAAGAGGGGACTGGCTTGTATAGATACATCAGGCGAGTTGCTGTAAGTGCTAGGTCTACAACAGAGCCTTTCAAGCCAGTGGCCTGAAAATTATAGTCTTAGATGGAAAGGGTAAGGCTGAAGTGGGGAGCAAAGGACATTATCCAAATCTGCCAAACTGTACAGACCCTGATGAGCATGGATTGTGGAGGAGGGTGTGAGTTACATTGTATGGAGACTGTTGACCTCATGTTTTACTTTAGTCAAAAGATACAACAGTGAGTCATCCCAGTACAAAATGCTTGCTCTTTTTGTTCTTTGAGCTGTGAATCTTATGTGGTGTGAGGCCATGGAAAACCACCTGCTGGATCTCAACTACATTTTTCAGAGTAAATAACCTGAAAAGTTTGCATTGTTTAAAGTGCATGGGAAAGTCTGTGAGAAGTTTGTGTTCTACATGCCAAACAAATTAATCTTCTTTATGAAAGATTTGTTAGCCAAGATTGTGGCCCTCTCATGACACAGTGTCTCTGGAGAAGAAGAAATGACTGGTTTTATAGTTTGGTTTAATGCAAAGTTCAGGTTCTACACTTCCTTGATATACACAGACACAGGGATTGTTTAAAGACAGGTGTGTAAGTTGCTTATCTTTGCTTTTCCTTTCTTCTCTTCTGTTTTTGACAGGTTAACCCATGCCTCCTTAGTTATAATGCTGGGAAATTTCCCAGGAAACCTAAAAAATTGTCTAAGAAGTATGTGTTCTCTGAGCTAAAAAAGATAATGTTAAACTGTACTTCTGTGCTTTCAAATTATACAGGAAGATTATGAAGGTCATACTCATATTTCAGATCTGAAAAAAAATTTATAGGCTGCTGTGTAAATATACACAAAGTAGTTCTTATGTGGTTTCCCATAATAGTTGGTCTAGGCTTTCATCTGGTGCAATTTTCACTGAGTGCCATAATGACAGGTTCCACAAAAGCTCCCTCATTCATTTTTAGCTCTACCAATCCAAAACAGAAAAGAAAAAAAAAGAATCAGAACAGAACAGCCAGTATGTAAACCAGACTCAGAAACAAGAACTTCTGCTGATAAATCCTGTCTCCCCACACTGGGAACTGGTCACTAACTCTATTGAAAAGCTGTATGTATAGACAAATATTTAGAATGCGACTGAATGGAGATGGTTCCAGGCACATTAGGCAAGGTGAATGTCAAATAGCAGCAAGAAATGAATTAATTTTATGGTACAGGTCAGTTTAACCAGATCAAAGGGACTAAGCACAAAGGCTAAGGATCAAATGATGCCTCCCCCACAGCAGGTAGCCAACTGTTCATGTGCAGCTGTGAAATCGTGTTCTGCATGAAGTCAAGTAACACCTTTAGCCAGCTAAGCAACTAAAATCAGTGTGAGTTGAAACTAAGTCTAATGAGTTTGCTGGGAAGATACTATTCTTAAATAAAAGAATTTTAATAGAGCAGTAAAGATGCTCTAGAGGTTAAAGAAAAGCTTCTTAAGCAAAATTAGAATGGTTCAGGTGGAAGGAACTTCATCTCTGTCTGAACTGTGTTTAGGTTTAATTGGAGGAGATGGAAATCATAAACAGTAACTAAACCAAGAAATGTATATTTCCTGTCATGATCTTTCCCCTGATCATTGGAGGTTGCCTTTATATGACAAAATTCTTCAAATCTTCCCCACTGCTGACTCAAAAAGACAAAAAAATGTTTGTTGAAATATGCATAAAACAGTCCCATGGCAATATTCCACCTTGTTTTAGTAAGATCATGCTCTCCACTCTGCTCTGCTGACCAGTTCCCACAGAGAAAGATTTTAAAGCCACCTTACCTCAAGGTGTAATTATTCAGGTAAGTTATTGAAATCAAAACTCTACACAGAAGCCTTTTGGCTTAGAACCTAACCAACTAATGCTCATGCTTCTGCCACTCTGTACAGCAGATTGAATTTAGGTAGCACTCTATTAACTGCCAATTGAGATATATAGATGGTATTTACATGTGGCAAGCTAAACTTCGATGTAACTTGTTTCCAAGTCAAAACAACCATGGTGTTTAATCATCAGTGAATATGTAAACAGTGGAAGTGTTGAGATGATGTTTATGGAACACTGATGTTTTTCTCTTAAAATTAGCTCAGGAAGAACAATTTTCTTGAAAGGATAATTCTGCATATGAATGCCTGTATTTCAAGTAATTTAATATTGATCATCTACTTTTATTTACAAATTAACAAGATGAGAGGCTTTGTATAAAGGAAAATTTGGATATGAATACAGATATGATTCTGCCAGAGGTACACTTTGCATTACAAATTCAAAGCTTTCTTTGTTTTCTACTTATTTCACATCTTCCATTTTGCTTCCTATTCAAATGTTCCTCCTATTGAAATGTTCTCTTTTTTTTTCAAGTTACTGTGAGCTTTATTTTTTACTCTCCTGTAACATCTTGAAAAATTGTTCTGCAGCACAGTTTTCTAGAGAACAAAAGCACACTGTTGAAACATTGTTTTCCTGCATGACTGTATTTTATACCATTAAAGCCAACTCTGGGTAATAATGTTAATATGATAAATTATTCATCACAATAAATAAATCTCATAAGAATTCCCTAATTACTATTAGGCATTCTGTTGAACATTACCAGAATCCTTTGTGGGAATTAAGTTGTAAGTGAATACATATTAAACCGTGGATTTCAAAGGCCATATACAGACATAACCCTTATAAAGATTTAGAAATGTCAAACAAACTGGAGGCTCACCTGTCATGACCAAATGAAACACAATGTAACACACAAGTTCATGCTGCCACAAACCAGGTCAGTCTGTTCCTTGGACACTTACCAGATTGATCTGTTTGCTCCCTGTCCACTGGGCCTGGTATGCCTGGTAAGCTTCTGGAGTCTGAAAAGAGTCCCTGTCCTCATTTGTGTTTGTATTGCGAGGTACAAACTTTAGTGCTCCCCTCTGAAACTGAACATACAGTTCAACAATCTGACTCTCTTCCTGTTGTTTGCTCTCTAGGCTTTTTTTGTTTGTTTGTTTGGGCTTTTTTTCTGTTTAAGCACACTTTCAAGAAGAAATTGACATTTGGGGCTGTGTTTCAGTTCTTTGGGCATACACAGATGTGCAGGCAAAGACTTAGTCAGCCGCAAAAGAACTAAAATATGAGCTCTACTTACAAGGTACCAGATTTATTTGTTAAAAAACCACTATCTAAATGCAATGCACTTTTAAATTTCAAATTATTAGAAGTCTATCTGTTCAATGTGACAGGACTCCTTCCTGCAATTCCTCTCCTTCTTTGGGTGAAAATGCCCTTGTACATTAGTTCTTATTATTCTTTAAGTTCTAAGCCTCTCTTCCATAAGACTTCTTTATCTTAATCATCACCTTATGCAACGAGGTAATTTGTAGCTTAAGTACCCCATCCTTTTCTCCAGCTGCAGACCAGAAAGGGTGCATTGTAAAACAAGTGTCTCCTTGTATAAAAGATGAGTAAAAATGTTATAATCTTAGGCCAACGTCCCTTGGAATTCTACTTCAAAATGCAGTTATAAAAATGATATATGGGCTTGCAATCAATGTTTTAAGTTTGAGATAACACAGTTCATAATCAGGTTGCTCTAATCCTTATAATAGATCCATGAGTACAAATATGTTCCACACAGACACAGTATATTCATAACAGTTTTTAACAGTCATCCAACTTATCTGATTGGATTCTATATTAAATGAACCATTTGATATTGAGAGGGAGCTTGATATGATTAGAACTGTTTAAGGCAAAAAGCTATTACAAGAAAGAAAGATTCATGATAAGGACGCATGATTACAGTACTCATGAAGTAGTGATTCATTTTTACTGAGACATTTTACAGACTGAAACTTCGGTAAAACTTTCCTGCCAGGTATGTATCTTCTCTCCTAATTTTTTGCCTCCTTTTCCCTCCATTCTTCACATGATAATGAAAGGACCTCTTTTTATTCTTCTCCTGCCTCAGTATATCCTGTTGTGAATGCCTCCAAGGCATCATTCTTGGTATTATATTTTTTCAAGATTTCTTCCCTCAATTCAAAATTTAAGCTTTTCTGAACAGAGAGGTACTAGCCTGAAACCATTAGCTGCTGTTGATGAATTAAATGTTAGATTCTGGATGCAATCCCATCTGGTCTACTCGTTGAAGAGTTTGTCCAAGATGGTGCAGTCTTTTTCTGACAGTAACAATAATCCCAGATCTTTTTCCACGAGTGTCCCTTGACATCTCACTTCGCTCTATAGTTAGGAAATACGACTGACTCAGAACATTACTCCACTGAGTTTTTAAAGTTGAAAAGGTTTAAAAGGTCTCTGTTTCCAAGACCTTTACAAAACTATTTCTCCATTTTTTTTACATTGTTTATAGTCACAAGAGAGAATTCTTAAGGAGTCAGAGAGGAATCAAGGTGACCACACAAATGGGTCTAACCAAAACTGACTGTGCCCACAGAAAAGAACAGTTAAACTGTCAGCACTTTTTGTTGTCTTTCTTCTATTTCAATTTTGCAGGTCAGCATAGCAAAGAGTATTGTTCTTGGACATCAAAAGGAATAAAAGGAAATAAATGATTACTCTAACATTTAGAGACTGATCCTGTTAGCCTCTGGGCTGAAAGCCTCTTAAAAAGGGCTAAAACCTTCAGCTCCTTTTGATTTGATTAAGTGCACTAATCATCTGTTCAGCTTGAGTCAGTGCAAGATCCAAGTACAGGCACTTCACAAGCTGCTCCCAGTGTCACTCTGACAAAAGCCACAGTAAAGTCAGGCTGAGATGAGCACCTGCCCAAGGCATCAAGGTGAGAAACTGCTCCTTGAGAACCAAGTCAGCTATTAGTTAACATACCAGCCAAACAACTGCTGCTGCTGCCACCTTTAACCAGTGACCAGCTCTAGGGTTGAGGTATCACCAAGACGATGTGCAGCAGCTCTGCTCTAAACTGTGGTTGGTTATGTATCCTGCTGGGGATTGAAGCTGTTGTTCTGGCAAAGCATGAATTCCAAGTTCGTTAGAGATGACTCAAGGAAAGTATTTCACTTAAAGTTGCTTCAGAGTTGCATATCTGACAAATAATTCAATAATTTTACCTTCTAGGAAAATATCTGTACTTTAATTAAATATTTTAGATTAGAGAGTTTTATCTGCTCTTGAGTTGCTGTATTTAAGCACCTTTTGAACTGAATTAGAAATGTGTTTTGAGTCTCTGGTAACTTTGGCCCTTAAGTGTTCTTTACCAAAATAAATTTTATAATTCTGTACTAGTAAATGCCACCATGATAGAATAACTTCATTTAATGTATATGACATAGTGATATTCTGGGTGTTTAAAAATTCTTTGGTTGTAAAGCATTTGCTTCAAATTAAGTAGCTACAGTAAAAAGAATGCATATTCATACGTTACCGAATGAGAAATTGAAATACAGAATGACAAGCCAAAAAACATTAATCATGTAGTAATTTTGCAGACCTATTTAAAGCATTCATTTTTCACAGATGTTTGGCATCTACATGGCTTTAATAATTCTGCATAGTTCTCCAAAACTTATGTCAAGAGATACTGAACAACAAACAGTGGAAGTATAATGTATAAATTACTTTTTCCCTCCCAGTACACATTTCATGATCCTAATCCTGTTTTCTAGCAAGCAGACTATTCTTTTCTGAAACTTTCAATGTTTCATGTTTTCAGTGGTGATTCTTACAAAGCTACCTTTCAAACTTAAGTCATTCTGCAGCAACTCACTATCCTACCTTTTAGTATCCACCAGAACAACACTTTTAACACTTCTATACAGAATGTTTTCCCCATCTTTTCAAGTTGCAGTCAGCAGCATTCTATTTAAAAATTATCTTGGAACTTGCTGACTCTATTTAGGAAAAAAAACCCAACCAGCATTCTGGGTATTTTTTTCAAAACTGCTAAAGCCAACTAAAGCAACCTTTCTGAAAATTTCTTTAGAAGAAATAATTCCTGGGATAAACATCCATTAGATTCTCAAAATATGACACGGTTACATTGGCAAACAGACAGTGAGGCTCCTACAGCTCTTTCCAACAGGTGGATGTTCATATGATACAGTCCTCTATTTAGAAGTCCAAAGATATTTTCAAGACAAAATAGATATTTTTTTTTTTGTCCCAAACATGTTACTCTTAGGAGGTAGACTTGCATATTGAGAGCAATAAATAATTACTTCATTGGTTCACTTTCCATTTGTAACAAATCAAAAGACTGAAAAAGAAATTGTATTACAAATATTGCTGAGAAAGGGTCTTCCTCATTAAAGAATATTTGTTTGAAATCTAATGACAAAAACTATCATAAAGCTAAATGATGTATTATTTGAGTAGCAAACAATGGTAGAATACTTATAGCTGGTGAGAAAGCAATTCAATAATAGAGTGACATTAGAGATTACTTTGCAAATATTTATGTACATTACGTTTACTCAAATTGAAAACCATCTGCTCTTGGAACTTCCTTTTCAACAGCTGTGATTTGGCAAAAACAGCCATAGGGACATTATGTCCTGACATTGTGACAAGTGTGAAAGTCCTCTGTATGTTCTCATTCCTAAGAAAACCAATAGGCAGTTCACATTTGCTTTCATTCTCAGCTTGTGTCTTCTATTGGGATCATAGCTAAAACATGCTGCTCCTTCTTTGGCTTTAGGATAAGAACTGTTGCATGTAACTTCTTCATCTTTAGTCACCTGACAGGACCTGTAACTGCTCATCCTTCTCCCAGCTGTCTTCCCTAAGCATCTTCTGATCTTCCTGCCTGATAACCTTTTTCTGTTCCATTCCTATTTCAGAGCTTTAAACTTTAGGTTTAGCTTATTTACAGATTTGCCACAAGACGTCCCCCCCCCCCCCCCAATGTCATGTGCAGACATAGAAAAAGACAGGAAGAAAAGAAGTGGTTTTCTTCAAATGTTGAACAAAGGCTTTAATAGGAATAGAAAGAAAAAACACCTTCAAAGTTATCCTGTCTTTAGTTCTGCTTCACTAGAGGTCCCTCTGTCTAGAGCTTATCAGTTTTACTCCTAATGTTAAGTAAACAATTCACCTGTCCTTACTTGTATCTGCCAAAGATAGGGTGACTATATAGTACCTAAATTCAGAATAGAGAAAGTCATATGGAAAAAAGACATCTGTCATACAGATAAATATTTTTGAAGTTTTGAACACTGGAATTAGGATTTTTTGAGCGTTAAGTACCTAAATACACAGAAAAGCACAAAGCTAAGTATTCATGTGTCTAGGTGTATGTCTAGTTCCCAACCAAATTCAATAGCACTTGTGAAAATGTCAGCAGTGACATAGGGCTACCCCAAATCCCTGTGTACCTATGGAGCACACGGATAGTCAGTTATCGTCAGAAATGTAGTACTTAGCTCTCTTGTAAAGTTAACTCTTTATGTTATTAATGACAAAGAACAAAATGAAGCAAATACACCCCGAGTAAGAAAATCACCCAACAGAAAGCCTGAATTATTTCTTATTCATTGAATGACCTCTAGTGGTCATTCATCACAGCTTTTACAGCAGTTGAAATGCCAGTTCGGAACATAATAGAGGAAACGTGCATTTTTTTGCAAAATATAGAGCATAAGAATCAATTTTTTCTTTCAAAATTGTGCATTATAATTTTTTCTCTGCCTCTGCCAATGTTAAAATTATATTTTATTTCACTTTATAAAGTGAGCCCTGGGAACTCTGCAGGAGTTTTAAGCCAGAGTTCTAGCACCTGCATTGCCCCTTGCTGTTTTCTCTTTGCTAGCCAGTACCTCCCTCAATCTTTGAAATCTCCCTCAACTTCTCTGAAATTTTTCAGAGACACCCTTTTGTTATCCAGCACAGCCTTGAGTATATTCTGTTACCTTGATAGCCTCTACTCAGCTTCTCCTAACATCATTGTATTACCTGCAAAGGGCCACCAAGCATCACCTCTCATTGCTGGCCAAAGGAGACCACTTCATTCTGAACACAGATGGCACACGGAGTGAGCCTATCTGTCTAAAGAGCAAACTCAGCAGATGTAATACTTGCAATATAATTGGGAAGAGAGCTCTAATCCTCAGCATTGTGGGACATGAAAAGAAGTCTGAGTTAAACATTCAGCAATATGTCAGAAAACAAATGGTATTCTCATCACTCAGGGGTTTTATCAGCATTTCTGCTGATCTTTTTGTGGCTTCTTTAAACAGTTGGGTCAGATTGTTCTGCTGGACATGCATATCAGTCTAGATATTAAAAGCTTTTGCTAAATACAGAAAATAGGTTCTGAGAAATATCTCCTCTATTCCTATCTTTCTCAGCTATGGGTGTTATACAGGACTTCTTATATTTGTTTGTATGTAAATAAGCGTATCACATCTGCAACCCAAGCTGCATTACAGGTGAAGTATCCACATGATAATTTTGTTAGTCTCAGGTAGCTTTTGATAGTCATCATTTCTGCTACACAAACCTGGTAACAGAGGAAGAATAGCTCCTCCAACAGGAGACCGGTGAATAAGGAATTTATGGTTAAAAGTCTTAAGAGATTCATAGCCCTACTTCCAGTATTGAGAGATACTTGAGAGGAACTTTAAAAGGCATTTTGAAATTCTTGCTTACTATAATACTGTCAAAAGAAGAATGATTTATGTGAGACATAAAGTTTGAAAACTATGCTGACAGAACAGTAATGAGCCTTTTCTGTGTAGGCAGCACAGTGTACATTGAAGATGTTTTTTAATCAAAAAATAGAAAAAAAGAGCAAAAATGTGGACAGTCTGTATGACTACCTGAGTTACACTGCTCTGGGTATTTTGCAAGAAAAAAGAGAATAGATGCATCTGTACATGAGCATGAAATATCTTTGATCGGAATGCTTACCAAAGGAGCAATTCCAGTATTAAAGGAATTTCTCCCCCAATTTCTCATTCATTTTATTGTAAGTGACAACAGTAGGTGGATTCTACAGAATGCTTCATTAATACTATTTTTCTTCCTAGACATAAGAGGACATGCATCTTAAAGGTAATAGTTATAGCTAAAGCATTTCCAGGCCTGTGTATCAGTCATATACAAAGTAGATGGTCAGTCTTTAGCCATTAAACCATTAAACAAAATATTAGAGAATACTTTGTCTCTAGTTTGTGGTCAAATCTAATTCAGACATTCTTTTTATCTCAAAATTGATATCTAGAAGCTACTCAAAATAGTCTTATAGAATCACAGAATCCTTGAGGTTGGAAAAGACCTGCAAGATCATCAAGTCCAACTGTTAACCCAACACTGCCATGCCATTTAGCACCACTAAACCAAGTTGCCAAGTGCCTCATCTCTGTGTTATCTGAACAGTTCCAGGGATGGTGATTCCACTACATGTCTGAGAAGCTTGTTACAATGCCTGAGCAGCTTTTTGGTGAAGAATTTTTTCCTTATTATCCAGTATTTTTTAACATCCTAAAGCTTGATTTATCTCTGTTGAAACGGCTTGATTTATCTCTGTTGTTTGGTGAAACACAGTAGTAAAAAGTAAATATCAGACAAAATAATTTTTTAGTAATATAATTAAATATATTTTCTTTAAAAAGCTGATTTTTCCAGTGAAAATTTCCACATTTCTTGGGAATATAAGCTAAGAAGAAATCTTCTTGTCTTGTTCCTAATATGACCAGGTGCTCAGATTTTACTGGAGATTGAAACTGCATGGTACCATGTGTCTCTCTGCTCAGTAATTTTAAATAATACACATTGGTACTCTTACTATATATTTGGGATTGACTGGTATTAGAGTAAAACTGGCTATGCAAAATCTAACTCAGCAGAAAATTATTTACTGTGTAACTATCCCTATGTAGAATTGAAAGGATTTCCCTGAGTTGGTCTGGTCAGCGTATTCATACGTACAATTTGCTCTGGGCTCAGAGTCCTTCTTCAGGGGTATTATGTGGCTGTAGAGTGCTTTGCCTAAAACTTCATCTCTGCTCAAAGACTGTTTTTTTTCCCAATCTTCATATCAGAACCTGACAGTTTCTTTACCTAGTCCCTGTGCTGCCTATGAAGATTCTAGTACTTCCTTTTTAATAAATAACTCCATTTTAATGTAATTTTCCTTTTTGAAGCTAAGCCCAAAATTAGTGGATATCTTGGGATTGTTGCTCCTGCAAGACATTAAATCCAAATTTATTACCGTCATTTTAGAGAGTAACTCTTTGACAGCTCCTAGACATAAGTGAATAGTCAACAGGGGGAAGCTCTTAATTCACTGTTCCATGGCAGCATGCTGGTTCTCTTTCCATGCTTGGGAGATTTTCCCTAGCTCTGTCACTGTTTGTCATGATCAGAATACAGCCAGGGGCCATCTGTTGAACAGTTACTTGGAGGGCAACATGTGGTACAACTATTAGTCAAGACTAAATAAATAACTGCAATTTTTGAATTTCTTAGTTTCGTTGTATTAATTCCATCAGGCTTTCACATTGTCTGAGAGCATTTCTCACTATTTTTCTTGATTTCAGAGACATCATATACTTCACATAAGGATTTTAAGCTTTTAATCAGAATATCAATACATGCTTTTAAGCTAACACCTTTGTTTCTTTGGAAGGATGTCTTTCTGATATAGCAGGAGTAAACACTGATCCGCAAAGAAGGCCTTTTTATTTCCTGTTTAAACTGTCAGTGAACAAACACACTCCAGACTTTGAACAGCCTAACGTTTTTGCAGTAAATGCAATTCCTGTAATTGCAGCACCATTTCCACCTATTACACTTAAGTGCTAAAGTACTTCCTCTCTTGAACTATTACAAATGGACTAATATTTATACAGTAAACGCCACTCCTGTTAGCATGGCATCATTTCCACCTTAAGATTAGCACCCAATTGCTAAAGCAGTTCCGTTCTGGAAATAGGAACCCAAGAACTTCTGGTTCTAGATCCACAGTAAGAGACGTTTCCTAGAGCGCAGCGCAGGATGAGCTTTGTTCGTTGGGGAAATCTGTGTCACAGAATAATGCGACAGCCACTTCGCACCTTCCCCCGGCCCCAGCTTTTCCCGAGGGGCGTAGCAGCCTGTCTCTGCATTAAGTGGAGAAGGTGGGCAGGACCAGACTCAAGAGAGAACTCCGCTATGCCGGCCGAGCGGAACGCCGTAGTGCAGGGCGGGCGGGAAGCACACATCAGTGAGGCTGGGATCATCGAGTCCAACCTGTGACCGAACATCACCTTGTCAACCAGACCATGGTACCCAGTGCCACATTCACTGTTTCCTTGAACACCTCCAGGAACGTTGACTTATCCCCATTCTAGAGTCTCATCACCCTTTCTGTGAAGAAATTCCTCTTAATGCCCAACCTACACCTCCCCTGGTGCAGCTTCAGGCTATTTCCTCTCGTTATCGCTTAGACTATGTCCTCTTGGACGAAGCGAGCTGCCTTCGTGGGCGCAGGGCCGTGCCGCTGCGGGTGGCAGAGACCCGGCCAGGGACAGGGGCACAGACACCGACACCCGCAGCAGCAGAGGCGGAAGTGGCGGACACCGCCCCCGCCCACGTCACGGCGCGGCGCAGGCGCGTGGCGGGGCTGCCGTGGCTCCGTCTCCCCTCAGCCGCCTCCCTCCCTCCTTCTTTCCCTCCCTCTCTCGGTCCCTCCCTCTGGCCGCCGGGCCGCGGCTCCTCCCTGCACCACCTTTGGCCGAGCCGCGGGAGTGCGCAGACCGTACAGCTTTTCGGCGGCAGCGGCTTCATCCGCGCCGAGCATCAGTCGGGGAGGCGCGTCCTCCTCCCCTTCCTCCTCTTCTCGCTGCCCCCGCGGCCATGGAGCTGCCCGAGAGCCAGTGCAAGAAAGTCAAGCTGAGCAACAGGGTGCCGAGCTGGGTGAGCGGGCGGGCTGTGCGCCGGCGGGCAGGTGGGCGTGCGGGGGAGAGGAGAGGGGAGGAGAAGCGGCCGAGTGCCGTGGTGATGTGGCAGTGGGCGGCAGCGGGAGCCGGGACGGGGGCTCCGTGCCCCGCTCCCCGCCCGGGCTGGGAGGGATGAGGAGCGGGGGGCGCGGCGGTGCGAGCCCGGTCACGGAGCGGCAGCGCCGGGGCCCGAGGGCAGCGCGGCCGGGGAGCTCCGCGGGGCGGCTGCTGGGGGCGTGGGGCCGCCTGTGGGGAAGGGCAGGAAGCCCCTCTGGAGGGGACCCGGTGTCTGGAGGTTCCATCCCTCCCTCCCTCTTCCGCCGTGAGCCCTCGGCTTTCAGCGTTTTGGAAGAAGGAAGACTTAAGAATGCGATATACAATGTGGCCATTCATAAACTTGGGTTGGCCAAAGACTGGGGTTCTTTGTATAGCGGGTGTTATGTGGAAAACTGTCGAGACAGGGCTTAAAAAAATCTAACCAAAGCCTTCATTCTTGTTCATAAAGATGGGGGAAGATCGGTTTACAGCAAAGACCAAAATGCAGCTATTTAGAAGAGACATTGCAGGCCTTTGAGAACATTTGATACCTCTGATGATGCAAGGCAAGCAAAAAAAAAAAAAAAGTATGATTTCTTTAAATCAATGCTGAGTTGAAACAGGCAAGACATAAGATCGAGAAAACATTTGATATGAACGTAGCAGTGCATATCAGTCTTTGAAGTCTTGCTGTGAGTGGTGCAGGCCACAGCTTTCCTAATAAAAGCAGCTGTTGCCTGAAAAACGGGGAAGTTTGTATCGTACTGTTCGGTAGATGTTGTGCCTGTCCAAGCCTCTTCCACTGTGTACAAGCTTAAACTTGTTCATGTAAGAGAGTAATCGGTAAGTTACATTCTTTCAATTTCCACTAGGAAAAAGCAAAATTAGCTCTTTAGAAGTTAGTGAAATAGACGATGTCTGTGTGGGGTTAAAGTGTATGCAAAAGTTACTCTGTATCATTTCCTTAGTCATCAGCAGAGCCAAGATGGATTTGTCCAAACCAGGGAAATTCCTAAGCAGACGTTAAGTGTTTGCTGAGTTCAGTTGAAGTTTGCAACCCTCTCTATGCTACGTGGCAAGCAGAGGAAGTCTTCTGCTTCTCCCTTTTTCTTCATAAGACCTTGACTGAAATGCTCTTTATAAACCAATAAGCTTCACCAGGAACAAAGATGCTGCTGATTCACATGCTCCACAGGCAAATGTTCTGGCACTACTGGCTCTGCATCTGTTCAGCTGAGAGCAAAGTCAAAGCAACTTACCCTGTTCGAATTGGCAGCCCCTAGGAGAGTGGGCAGAGCCTTGTCTTTCAGAATTTCTCTGTGCTTCCAGTGCTATTCAGAATACACCTCTGTCTGTGGAAATGCCCTTGCCAAGCCCACCTCTGAGCACAGCAAACTCCCCAGTTACAGAGCACAGCATAGCCACACACACTGCCATTACACTGGCTTGATAGGGAGTTGTGTGGAACACTTTCTTTGGAGTGGCTTGGATTCTTAACACGACTGAGCTGTAGTGTCTGTTTGGAGGTGGCTCTGAATGAGACCTTGCTCCAATTCTTGTTTCTGAGAGCGTATTCAGTGGAGTAATTCTGGCTTCGTTTTTTATCCATCCCCTCTGATGCCAGCCAGTGAGTCCCCTCCAGCACTGGTCAATAAGCTGTGTCTGCCTTTGGTCATGCTGGTACTGCAGCAGGTGGCAGGCAGACATGCTCCTTAATAATAGCTTTACCACTGAATTGCTTGTATCCACAGTACTGTAGAAGATTCTGTGTGATTTCTGCTGCTTTGATGTTTCAAACTGTCCCAGCATTAGAGCACCCTGGCAAAAGGGATCTAGTCTGTGTCAGTGGCAGGAGAGCATGCATTTGGCAGATTGGGTGGTGCTTCATGCAGAGGTGTTTAAGTGCCTTATCGTATTAGTATCACCATGGCAAACTGCTTTCTAGTGGGCAATAATTGTAAGGATCCAAGCAAGAATTCTTGTTGTAGGTGGGAGAAAATGTAATGCTGTAGGTTATGGCAGAATATGGATTGGGAAATAAAGTTTTTAAAAGACTAAAAGATATTATTGCTCAGATATAATTTCTGGGCTTGCCCTTCTTTCCCAAGCACAGTTGTCCAAATCAAAGCACAGATTTTCAAACCAGAATTTGAGAAAGTAACTAATGGAAGATATTCCTGACAGATCTTTTGGTCCTGAAACCTCATATAAATGTGTGGGTATAGCCTCTGTGGTAGCTGAATTTTTGTGTTGGAACCATGTTTGCTTTCCTTGCTTGTGTTTGTATGTAGACAAAAAAATGGCCACTGTTCTCCATGCACTTGAGTTGCTGTTTGGCTATTGAGCTATTGAGAACACTTTGCAGGGAAAAAAGAAAACTATCATTTGATTATCAGTGCCACATAATAAATGTTATAAAAATATGTTGTTATCAGGGTATTCCTGCTTTATAAGAGGCGCATGGTGAGCAAGTTAAATGACCTAAAGACCATCTGTTATGAGTGGGAAATGAGAAAGGCATTGAAAGTAACACTGCACTTCAGACGGGAGGCTGCATGTGTTGCTTTTGCTAGCTTGTGGGAGTTCTTAGCTTGAGGAACCAACTCTGTTGTCTTAGAGCAGAAGGATATGGAATTAGTTGCAGTTTCTTTGGTACATATGGTTTGTATGGAAACCGTGTCTGTTTTCTGATACTTCCAGCTACAAGCTGTCCCAAGTTGCTGCTGCAGCCTGGGGAGTCTCTGCTTGCCATGGAAAGATTTACTTCCTTCCCCAGAGGTCTTGCTTTCTGAGAACTTAAAATTTGATATTGATTGTAGAAGTACAATATTTCGTTATTACTTGAAAGTAATGAAGAATAAATTCAGCTTATGCCAGTGTATATGCCATCTGTCTGTTAACCATAGAACAATTAAGCAATGATCTCTTCTTTTGGCTGTCTTTTGATCTTGGGTTTACTTTCCATGATCTGGATGCCCGTCTGTGTTCTTGCATAAAAGGTGTTTGGCACTGATAGTCTGATTTGCCTTTGGCAATGAAAAAATTTAGGTGTAACTGGGCAAAACATCAAGAAGGATAAGGAAAAAAAGGGGGTCATCTCAGGAAGTCTGTATGTGGAGACGTTGACAGAGTTAGTAGTTCCTTTTGACCCCTATCATCTTTCTTTCTTTTGTTGCTGTGGCTCCTAGATGTCTGTAGTCATTGATTTCCTTGGTTTACCTGCAAAGCTAAAATTTATCTTCATGCCAGAAAAAGTGAACAGCAGAGTTATCCTTCCTTCTTTATCATTGAAGCTCTCCATTGCACATCTATGAAAGGATTTCTTTATTATCACTGTTTTTTACTTCAATAAAAAGATGTATGCCTGTTAAAGCAAATTTGATTTCATGTGAGAAACAAACCAGCTTAGTGGGGGAGGAGAAAGGGAGGCTATGTCGGCGTTCTCAGCTGACATTACTGCTATAATGAAACACAGTGGACTGAAGCACTATTTCAGTTTAACGTGGTGAAGTAGGAGAGAAAATATTAAGATGCGGTGTTTGTCTACTTAATGCAGAAGCAGTGTGTTGCAGGGTGGAAGACATGTTTTTGTGGGAACGTCAGAGTGGAAATATGCAATGGTTGTAAAAAAAGCAGATAAACCTTGGTGTTTAGTGCCTTCTTTTTCATTAGCCTCTTTACAAAAATGTAACGTGTCCTTTCAACAGGGACTATTATAGTGAATATAATTAGGCTTAGAATTTTAAAATAGCTTTTTCAAAGAGTACTTACTCATCACATTGAGTTTTTCTATTGCTTGTTTTCTTATGTCTCATTTCCTTTAACATTGTTAATATAGATCTTCAAGGTGAGTGATACTTTGATATAGTTCAAAAGGAAATGACTGTTCTTTATGTCTGGTATCATTTTGGGTGGCCATTTTATTTCATCAGTTGATAGTTATCAAATTTTATATAAAGAATTTGGAGACTGGCTAAATAATTTAAGAGCACCAACAATATGTGCCAATGAGTATTTTTTGTGCCACATCAATATTTGTAGTAGGTGCATATGTTAGGGATAGTAGTTAAAAACCTGGGTGGTTGAAGATCCAGTGTTCATCTTGTTCCACTTTTTATGCTTAGTGGTGTGGGAAAATCATATGGAAGCAAATAATTTAATAGGAAAGTGGACATAATTAGGGAACTACTTTTTTTTTTCTTTTTTAGCCACAGAGAATGACTTGCTAAATTATTAACTTTTTAGAGCACCTCTATAAAAGGTGGTTTTCTATGGGAAGATAAGGGGGATTTGCCCAGGATTAGTACTGAGCTGTCTTGTTTGTGTGCCTGCACACAGATGCAGAAGGTGAGACAGCTGGTAACCAGCAGGTGTGTTTTTGAGAGCATGCAGACTCTTTGGGCACATCAACCTTTAGCCTTGGATGCCTGCTCCTGAAGTACAGGTGGATTATTGTCCCTCTGCTCAGCTTGCTGGCTGCTCCACTGCACTTGTGTGCCTTGTCCTCTAGCAGTCAATTGGTCTTCTTGCTGTGATTCTTCGTCTCTGCTAAGTAGATATTAATACTTTTTTTTTTTCCACATAAATTGTGTCTTTTACATCATTTTAAGAATCCCGCTGGCCTGTTTCCTCAGGGTTTGATGTGTTCTGTAAACCTAGTGTAATACCCTGATTAGTTTCATTGCTGCTTTCCTAGTTCTGGAAAAGAGAGAAAACTGATGTAACTTATGGAATATGGACTGAAAGAGGTCTCCTTGGATGAGACATTTGACCTCCAACGTACAAGTCTGATAATAGACTTGTTGCCAGGCATCAAAAGCAAAGCATGTGTGGGTTTATGTCTTAATGTAAGAGAGCTTACTGAGACAGTGGCATGGGATTTGTGCTTTGAGACTGCTGTTTATCCAGTGCCTGGTACAATACAGTACAACTGGAATTAATGAGAGAGAATGTAGCTATTACTGTATTAGTTTGAATGGCTGTGTACATTAGTTATGCACTATATGTCTTTTAATTGAAGCAGTTCAATTATTTTTGTTGGTTTTATTTGCTCACTGAGATCTCCATTTTCATGTAGTGCATATTTGTTCCTGCTATAAAAAGAAAGATTGGCTTTTTGACTTTTGGTTTTAGTCAGCTGTATTGCAATGACTTTGTGCCCAAAACAGCTTTGTTTTAGGAGATAAATTATTTGAAGATAGCATGATCAGCAAGGATAACTTCATTTTGTATGTTATAACCTGTTTGCAGGTTGTGGTTTCTTCTGGGTTGGTATTCAGTCTTCATCTAATTTTAGCTGCTGAACTATCACCACTGAAATACAGAGTTATTGTATTTAAAACCTGAACATAGGTTCTTACCTTGAGTTTCTGTTTGCAGTAACTACGAGCTCAGCCATGTATAGAAGTGTGGACATACAGTCACACAAATTCATTATTTCCAATTAAGTTATACTTAAACCTTTGAATAGAAGAATGATGTAGCAGCAGTCCTTGAACCCACAAGTAGATACCATATTTTTGTTAATTCTACTTTGTGAGGTCTCTCCCTGAAACTATGAACAACTCTCTGCTACTACTCCATAGAAGAATATAGTCCCTACTTTCTTTTATATTAAATGTACTGCATGTTGTCTTTTCTAACTGGCTCTGATACAACGATGAAAGAGGAGGTAGTGCAAGATATTTGCAAGCAAGGGAAGCCAAAGCAGCATTACAGATACCACTAATCCCTCTCATCCCTCACCACCCACCCCCCCGCTCTTTTTTTAAAGTCTTCCCTTTTGTTTGATTATTCATGCATGGTCTGGCAATCTAAGGTCTTGATCTTTTACAAAGTTCATATAGCCAGATACCGTTAAAGTCTGAGACGATGCCAAGGCTGATCTTCCTGTGGGTTCTCTGACTTTAGATTGTGAAATATGCTTGACAGCAGTGTCGTCTTACTGGGGATATTTGTAGAGCTGGTTATTATGATGAATAGTTTTAAGAAACTCTGTAACCAGCTTTGTTTAAATTAAAATTATATGAAAAATATCCCATATTTTAAAATAAATTCTTAAAAAAGTTCCTTGAAATAGTACTTCCTTTAAACATTTAGATGCTATGCTAACTGTGTCTTGTCTGGAGACTGATGATGCCATACATAAAGGCAGTTGTTTAACTGAAAATTGGAAGAGATGTGCATAGTTTGCAGTGAAAAGGCTTCTTAGGAGTTTAAAATGAGCCAAAGAGCCAGTGCCACCAAATTTGTCAGGCATGATTTGCCCTTAGTGAAGCTAGGTTGGCTGTCACAAATCACCTCCATGTTTTCTGTGTATCTTAGCATACTTTCCAGGAACTTCTGCTCCATGATCTTGGTGGGCAGAGAAGTGAGACTGGTGGATTTGTAGTTGTTCCTTGTTTTTCTTTTTAAAAACAGGCTTATGTTCCTCTTTCCAACATCACCAGACTTCAGTGACTTCTCAAATATGATGGATCCTGGCTTAGCCACATCCTCTGCCGCTTCACTAAGGAGATGCGGATGCATCTCATCCGATCCCATGGACCTGTGCACTTTCAGGCTCCTTAGATGGCCTTGAACCTGGTTTCTCCTGCTGTGGGCAATGGTTCTTCATTCTCCTGGTCCCTGCATTGGTCCTTCATGACTTGAGTGGTGTGACTGGAGCACTTGTCAGTTAAGACTGAGGCAAGAAAAGTCATTGACTGCCTCAGCCTTCCCCATGTCTCGGGTAACCATGTGTCCCTTTTCCTTTCAGAGAGGGCCCACATTTTTCCTAGTCTTCCACCCTCTGTTGGATTCCTTTTTGTGTTTGCGTCCAAGAGTTTCTATGCAGGTTTCCTGGCTTTTTTGCCTTGCTTCCTCTTTGTTGGGACGCATCATTCCTGAGCTTGGAGGAGGTGATCCTTGAATATCGACCCATTTTATTGGGTTTCCATTCAGGGCTTTATCCCATTGTACTCTACTAAGCAGATCCCTAAAATTACTTGAATAGAAGTGAAGGTTTAGCAGTTCATCTGTCTACTTTATAGTTGATTTTTCTTAAACAAGTTTTATTTGAAAGTAGTAGTTGATTAACCTGTTGATTAACCAAGCTTGAAGTAGCACAAGGGATGTGGTTTGCTATGGGTGACTGTTCTAATTTCCTGTGTCTCCTTTGGTCCAGGCTGGAGCTGATGGAATGGGTATTGGTTTTACTTCCATTTTTCTGTCTCAAAGTCTTTCTTTGTGCCTGTGAATGAATTTGTTTGCTTTGCCAACTCACTGTGTATCAATCAAAGACTTAATCAACAAATTCTTTTACAGGGAATGCAAAGGGCAACCAATGTTACCTACCAAGCTCATCATGTCAGCAGGAATAAGAGAGGCCAAGTGGTAGGAACAAGAAGTGGTTTTCGTGGATGCACAGTCTGGTTAACAGGTACAGCCATGGATTTCTGAGGATCCTTTTGTTTTAGTTACTCTTTTGAAAAGCTACTTAGCTGTAGCTCTTTTTTGTGAGCAAAGTTGAATGTTTGTGAAATCTAAGACCTTGATGCAATTTTATTGCTATTTTTAGGTAGACTAGCAGGAAATTGCTTTGGGACAAATAGTAACTTGAGAATGTATTTTGTTCAGTGCTCTTGGGAGGGTTGTTTTTTGGTACTGTCTGCTACTTCTGGTTGAGTTTTGGAATGTATGGGGCTTTTTGTTTTCTTGGTGTTTAGCCTTTTTTTCTTCTTTCTCTTTGTTTTAGCCAATTCTGTCTCTTTGTACCATCCATTTTATCTATTTTGAAATGAAATGCAACTTTTTAAAGAGTCTGTATGTCTCGATCTTTTCTGTAAAAGCCTCTTCTCTTTGAATGGTTCTTGTCTCCTTGGTTTGAAATAACATTTCAGCATAGACCTGTGCCTTTGGACAGCAATTGCATATTTGGGCAGTGCATACTGGGAGTTATTTTTGAAATCAGCTCTGTGGGGTTTTTTTTGTAAATAGAGGCAGTAAATACATGGAAGATATTTTTTGTTTTGTAACAGTGAGGGAATTTTTTTGTTCTGTCTTTCAAAGTTTTGGAAGCTTTAAAATATTTCCCTTAAAGGTTTTTTTTTTTTTTAGTTAAAACTGGTAACAAAATATAGCAAAAGATGTCATTTAATTGGTTGTAAACCATTTACAACACTGTTGCATTGCAACATAAAAAAATCTTCCCAGAGTATTAGAGAAACTTACTATATTAAGTACAACTGGTTTCTACTAGTGTTAGAAAACGTGTGTGAAATGTAAAGCAGTTGTTGATAACAAACTGCTGAGAGCCATTCCAAAGAGATTTGATAGAGTGGCTTGCTGTCATGTATTTCTTTGGGAAAAGAATGGAGCCCTTTCTCTTGCTGTTTCCATCACATAGCTCCAGCCTCTCTCTCAATGCTTGAATGTCTGGTTGGCTGCCTTTCTGTTTCTTCCGGTAATTGATTAATTTTGAAAAAGGTCATGATAAAAATGTTTTCTCAGTTATCTGTATGGCAACATTTCCCAGTCAGTGTTCTTTTTAAACAAATGTAATCTTAATGCCCAATTTCCTTTTATTTCAGGAAGGAGGGTAGTGGTAAAATATCAATAATGTGTGTGGGAAGCTAGGTTATTGAACATGTTTGAGCAGTAATGTGGAAGGGTGAAAAGGACTTGTAGGCATTGAAGTAAGAAATATTAACCATTCTAGAACTGTGCAAATGTGAGTTTCAAAATTCTGATAGGAGTTAGAATAAAAGCTGAAATATTGGTACACTCCGAGATTCTTTCACTTTGTCAGCACTCATGAAGTGGGAGTGTATGAAAAGATCTTTCAGGGATCGCTTTTCATTTTTCAAGGTAATCTTTATTTGAGAGCTATATTTTAATGAATGTTGAGACAGAGGATCCTAGTAAAGAAAACTGAGGAATGTAGCAAAAATACAGAAAAACGTTGCTTTCATGCGTAAAATAATATGCAATCTTTAGAGTGTAAGTTATGTTAAAGGCTTGTCAGCTCCAAGACTGTTTTTAAATTCATTAATGTATAACCTTAACTTTTGCAATTCATTACATGTTGGAGACCAAATGATGTGTGAAAAGCTAGAGCGTTTGAGCAACTAGCAAGCTAGATGTGGGGACAGAAACAGCAAGTCAAAGACTGCATCAGTGAGAAGTAAATTAGGAAGTTGCTGAAATTTTATTTTGGGCTGTTGTGCCTATTTTCTGTGATGGGGGTGTACTTAATTGCTGCCAAAAGAACACTGTTCTGTTTCCTGCCTTGTGTTCTTTCTCTTGCCTTGCTCAGGCTGTACTGCTTGCCCAACTCAACACTGAGCTGATTCAACTTGGGAAATCATCTTGAGCTTAGCACAGCCTCCCCCCCCACACACAAAAGGGAGCAAAAGAAAAAGGGAAAATACCCCATGGGTGTGTGGCGGGGCAAGATTAGCAAACTGAGTTGGCTAATTGGCACCAGAGGAAGCAATGCAATGACTGCTTTTCTTTAAGTTACCCTGAACACCCTAAGCTGTCAAGGTTTCCTTTGCACTTTGTGTTTTCTTAGGAGTGATTGATATCCTTTGCCACAGATGTCTTGGAAGTAACACCAAGATGCTGTTTTGTGTGATTTTTTTGTTTTTCTCCATTCTTTGAGAGTTAAAATAAATCTTAAGCAGCACTAATAAAAACATTTTTCTTCACCCACTGGTGCTACTGTTTTTATACTGCTGTTACCCTTTTTTTTTTTCCTCACTCAAAGGGTAAATGTCATCTTATGAAGATCTGAGTTCGTGCTTCACTTACAAATTGACTTCTTGGTATAAGCAGAAGTATGTGCTCCAGATAAATTGAAATCTAGTCTGGAAAAATTATTTAAATAAATTTCCAAATTAAAGTGAACAGTGGGCTTTTTAGGGCCAGCAAAGGTTTGTTTCCAAAGATTCTAAATTAGAACAGAGTTTGATAGTACAATTTTCTTTTCTTGTTCTTATCATATGCTAGTTAGTGGAGCATCACTGCTGTGTGTGAGTCTTCAGTGAGTCAATGGTGTCTAATTCAGTGCTGTTATTCTGCAAGGAGTAAGAACAGAATGTGATTTTGTCCTGATCCCATTTCTTTTGTTGACCGAAATTCACTTCCACGTGAGATCATCTTCTCATGTAACATTGTGACTGTGTTTGGTTTCTGAATTAAGTTTTCTCAGGTAGTAATAATTGCCAGTAGCACTAGGGAAAGGGCACCATCTCTATAAGCAGCAGCAGCAGAGCTCAAGGCCAAATTCTTACCTGCTTCAAACTGCACACTTACCTTTGTGTCTTACTCCCTCTCTATACCTATTGTCTGTGAAAAAGCCACTTGGCTTATATTCCAAGTAAGCTTATCTAAAAGGCATTGCTGCTGTTGCCTGTCACTTTGGGGTTTTCATGATATGCATGTACTACAATTTGACTTAACCTGTTTCTATGCTGATAACATATTTATATTATTGTTGAATATTTTAGGTCTATCTGGTGCTGGGAAGACTACAGTGAGCATGGCACTGGAGGAATATTTAGTATGCCATGGTATTCCATGCTACACACTGGATGGTGACAATATTCGCCAAGGCCTTAATAAGAATCTGGGTTTCACACCAGAAGATAGAGAAGAAAATGTCCGTCGTATTGCTGAAGTTGCTAAATTGTTTGCAGATGCTGGTTTGGTGTGCATTACTAGTTTCATCTCTCCTTATGCTCAGGTAAGTGTGAAAAACCTCTGGATGTAATGTAGGGAAAATGCAAAATGTCACTCAGAATTCTAGTTACAGAAATCCCTTTCTGAACTTAGCCAAAATCAAATATGTACTTGCTTTTTTTTGGTGATGTTTGTGCTTTATGGAGGTGATTACTCAAAACAGAAATACTAATCTTAAATAAAAAATATTTACATTAGTTCTATAACTGGAACTATCCTTCAGTCCATTAGACGGAATTATTACTCTAATATTACAAACAAGCTCAAATGATGTTCCAAGAAAGACTCTTGAAATTGCAATATCTTGTTTGGTCCATGTAGATTCCAGTACTTTATAAATATGAAGACTAGATGTATACTTAACCTGAAGACTCAGTTAAATTGCTTTTAAAAGCAATTTTTCCTTTAGTGAATGAATGGTGAGAACTTTATTTTTATGGGGTGGCTTAAGGGACAAGTATTAATTGCCTGTAGGTTCTTTTTACTTTATTTCATGTTGTGTGTACAACATGATATTATATCATACTGAAAATTAACGTGAATCCACTTTCACATTGTTTTGTGAAGGCTGTTTTCATCCATGCATGAGAACCTGGAGGGGAGAGACAAAAAGGATATATGAACACCCAAGTATCTTGAAGAATGACCCAGGGACTCTGGGCTTAGGTGTTTCATGACATGAGAATGTGTTGTTTCTTTGGTTAGAGTGGTACAAACAGTTCTTCTGATAGTAATTTGAGGAACTCAAATACTACAGTAAAACAGAAGTCTCTAATATGAGGAAAATAACTAATAAAATAAACAGCATTTGTAAGAGGTGATTTTAGTGGATTTTGGAAGCCTTTTTTTTTTCCTCTGAATGAAAGTCGCCAATATTGTTCCAATGCTTGGCAAGCCATAAAAATAATACAATGAAAATAAAATAATACAAAATTTTGACTACACAATTCTTGTCAGTTTAAGGAATGTAGGGAAAACTGGTGCTTGGGAGAGAAGGGTGGTTGTATCAGGAACAGCAGGTAACACCTCCTGGCTGTACTCAGCTAGGCAGATGTAATTCCTCAGACATATAGGTATAGAAAATCCTGCGTTCTATTGGCTGGATTTGATTTTGGTTTTTTCTAATAAATAAAGTTTAATGTGAAATATCTCACATCTTCCTGTCAGCTTTTACCATGTCAGCTTTTAGCCAAAGTGATGTAGCTTGCAGGGCATCAGGTAATCAAATCACATTTCTTTTTCCTAACTTTGAAAGCTTGCTTACATTGTGCTGTCAGCTTCTTTAAAATGAACTTCAAAGGCAAAAATCAGTAATAATATATGGCGGCAACCGTTTAGGATTTTTCTTCTGTTTTCTTTCAGGATCGTAATAATGCCAGACGAATTCATGAAGGGGCAAGTTTGCCTTTTTTTGAGGTATTTGTGGATGCTCCATTGCATGTCTGTGAGCAGAGAGATGTTAAAGGACTCTATAAGAAAGCCAGGGCTGGAGAAATTAAAGGTGAATCTAGATGTAATCACATCTTTCTGCATAAGTGAAACATTGGTGTAATTTGACTACATCTAAGTGGGTGTGCTCAAGTCTGAGTGTAACACCCTTGAAAAGAGCATAGATACAGGACAGGACTGAGAAAAAAATTGAAATTGACTTCTAACTCATGGAACTGACTAGTTAAATGTGTAGGACCATAAAAGGGTAAAAGTGGCTAACCTCACACAGGCTAACCTTGAGCACATTAAAGGTTGCAACAGAAGCCATGTAATGATGGAGGATTAGTCTGTCTCCTTTGTGTATCCACTAGTTAAAAAATAGCCTGATTCTTTCTAAAGTCTTTGAAGAACTGCATTAGTTGCTAGTTCCTTCCAAAGAGTAAAGTAAGGCCGCTGTCTACCTGTAAAGACCATTAAGAACACTTCTGAAAATACTTTTGCTTTTAAATCAGTGTTCTATTCTAGTGCCCGTGAACATTATTTCCTATTCTCACCCTCAGGTCAAGATTTAAGTATAAACTGCAATAAAAAAAAGCTCAGCTATGCAATCATACATTGCAAGTATTGTTTCAAGTGTTGCTTTGCTCTGTGTCACATTACAGTTTGCAGAGGCTGATGATAGCTAGCTCTGTAGCAAAGTAGTTTCTAAAGTAATCACTTTTGGGGGTGGAGTTTGCAGATGCTGTATGAATTCACTGTTAATCAAAAGTAATATAAAATTGAAGAAATCTGTGACATTCCATATAAGTGATACTTCACTATCACTCATACTATTCACTTGATACTGCTAGTACTACAGAATATTTCATGTAACTCCAGGAATAAATAAAGCTGAACTAAGATTTGTTCAAAATCAAAGCAAGATGGCTTGAGCTGACATGACAGTTCTGTACAGAGTGCTTATTTGTGCCATAGAATATCCCTAGTACTTTTTTAATTTTACAAGCCCCATAATGGAATTGTGTTCCTGTAGAAGTGGTAGGGAAGTAAACAGTGCCTGAGTAAGCTACAAGTTGGTGTAGCAGTGGCTGTATCTCATGACCTATCTGAGACGTGAAGGATGAAAATTAAACGAACTTTCCGGTTTATGAGGAATGTCAGCAACTGTTATCTTCTTTTTCTCTGGCAATGGTAATGGGACACTTTCTTTGCTTGACGTTCCCACTCCTCCTGTAATCGGATGCCTCTAAAGTATACAGGTTTTGGAAAAGATATCAGCCTCTTTATCACATGGGGTACTGCAGTAATTGATATTTTTCTTAGGTGAGGAACTAAACTACTAGTTTTGAGAGTATTTAAATCTGAAATGAAAAACAGGAGTTCTAATATTTGCATTTGCACTTGTGGGGGATGCAGCTGTGTAGTTGTTGTAGCCCAGCTGATATTCCTGATGCAGATCTGACCTGCAGTGCTTATGCTCCTTTCCTTTGGGCTTGATTTTTCCTCCTTGTTTATGCATGGGTGGTTAGAATCTCCATGATTTCAAAGATTGCAAGCTAAGTAGGCCAGAACAAGTGTCACTGGTGGCTTGTACAGTCTGTGACAACTATTATAACTATAATAAACACATTCATCAATCTTACATTAGCAGCTACCTTGAGATGAGTATATCAGCTAAACTAAGGTAATAGGTGTTGAAATTCCTTACTTCAGAGTACTGCTAGGTGGTATGAGTGTAAATGCACATATATACTGGATGTTCATAATATTTTTTCTTTTTTTTTTTTTAAGATCAGCAATCAGCTGATAATGAAGGACAGTGTATGGATGACTAACTCTGGGTTGATATGCACAGTTCTTCTGCCAGTGCTCTTTTCTTTATTCACAGTAAAAATCAAATAGCTTCACCAAGAAAAAAGTGCTATGGATGTACAGCAGAATGATGAAATTTGATGCAGTTAGATAGTATGATTAGCAATGGGTCTGATAAAGAAAAAACTTGCTGACTTCCCTAAGAAATCCTGTACTAAGGAAGCTAGAACTCCATGTTCTTGCCTGTAGTGTTGGTTTATGTATAGAAAACTGTCTGTGAATGGTGTTAAAATGGAGTCATCTTTTGGAAGAAGTCACCTAATATTTTTGTCTTATGTTTTGTAGGTTTTACTGGGATTGACTCCGAGTATGAAAAACCAGAAGCCCCAGAGCTTGTGCTGAAAACAGATTCCTGTGATGTGAATGATTGTATACAACAAGTTGTGGAACTTCTTCAGGAGAGGGTGAGCAGAAATGGAGACATATCTTACAAACTTTTTTTTGAAGTATTTGTACCTGCAATATGAATGTAAGTACTGGGGAAAAAAAAGACAGCTCTTGAGAGTTAAGGGCTTATGCATCTTTCAATTCAAACTTTTAAACTTGTCCTATTGTGTGTTTCCTTTTTAAACCTGAACATTGCACAACATTGATCTCCAAGCGAAATAAGATTTGGACAATTGGAAAATTAATTTATATCAATAACAGGAAGGAAGAGAAGCCTGTCTCAGTTTTTACAGAACCAACAGTGAATGCTGACTTAAAAATGCTAGCAACCAATTTTAAGAATCTGAGTTTTTTTATGTTGTCTCTTTAGTGTGCAAGTTAATATACATACTGCAGATGTGAAGAGACAGGCGTGTGCTTACACATTATTTGATCTCACTTAACTAGGAGCTGCTGTGCATGTGTCTGCTTTCCCTTGTTTCCACTCTTTTTCTTGCACTAGTAAAAGTGGTCCTGCAATTGTGTAATGAGCAGCTCAGGAAGCTGATCTTCTTGGCATGGCTGAGTTGAGTTTATGGTTCATAGCTTCTGAAAGGGTAGGTCTATTTCCTTGTTCATGCCTGCATTCTGCACCATTCCTTTTGAAGTCTCCGGGCCTTCTCCTGTTGCCTGATAAGTAGATTCAGCTCATTACCCAACCTAAAAAACCCCACCCCCAACAAACCCCACACAGAAAACAAAACAAATAGACCAAAAAAACCCCAAACCCAGCACTAAAAGTGCAGGCAGCCAAGAGATGACTTTATCCCCTTGAAACCATACTCCTAGAATTTGCTAATCTTCATGTAGAAGAAATGTGTTTCCTTATAAACAGTTGGTAGTGGGTGACATTCCAGACAACTATTTATTTTAATTGAGATACTCTTGCAGACAATTACTCATGCTTTTTTATGTGAGTTGGATGTTCTGGAAATTTAGGATATAGACAGTAGTTTGAGTAAAGCTCCACCAACTGTTGAAGTTTATACAAGCAAAAGACCTCATCATGTGGCCAGCATGGAGTTAGTTTTAACCCTCTGTGTAAGTACAGCTCCAGAGAGATTTAGTCTCTTGAGTTGAAATTTTCAAGAAAACTGGTCATGGATGACTGGTTGCTCAGAGTTGCTCTGGAGATAAGACAGGGCAGAAGAGCATAAGAGAATTCTAGATTTTTGCCCAAATTCCCATCTGAATATTTTTTTTTTAAGAACAAAGGAGAGCTGTATAGGAGTCCTACCTATGAGAGGTGGCAATTCTTGACTGTTGGAGGCCCTGTGCCTCCTGCTCAGAACAATTCAGTGTGTTTCATAGTTGTGGAAACCAATGTCACGTGTGCCAAGATAGTGATCCCCGGAGGTTTGCATTGGTATAGAGTGCTGACTGCTGGCACCTAGCCCAGTCAGCTTTGTTTAAGGCACATTTAGCACTTTTTTCCTTTTCTTTGAAGGTAACAGTATCATGAATAGCAAGATATCTTAGTGGTTACTTAGTTCAATAAGAGACAATGAAATCAAGGCGAGGCTAAGTAGGCACATCTTGTTTGTAGACCATATTAATGCAGTGCTATCTTGAGTATATAATTTCTGTAGATTTCCTGTAATTTGAACAAAAAGGCTTCTAAGAGGGCTGAAGAAGGACTTTTTAGGACTTTTTTTTTCAGAAGGACATTTAGGGATAGGACAACACTTTAGACTGACAGAAGGTAGTTTAGATTAGATGTTAAGAAGAGATTCCTTATATGAGCCTGGAACAAATTGCCCAGAGAAGCTGTGGATGCCCCATCCCTGGAGGTCTTGAAGGCCAGGTTGGACGGGGCTTTGAGCAACCTGGTCTAGTGGAGGGTGTCTCTTCCCATGGCAGGGGGGTTGGAACTAGATGATCCTTAGGGTCCCTGCCAATCCCAACCATTCTGTGCTTCTATGATTCTATGAAATAAATTTTTCAGCATTGTAAAAACATTTGTCAGCATTATGAAAACATGTTCCTGTGCTGCCTACCTGCAGGCTCTACTATAAATAACAAGAGCATAGCCAGGAGCTTGGGAAAAGCAATTTTGCAATTTTATGTGGCACTTTTGAGACCTTGTCTGGATGCCTTGTCCAGGTTTGTGCCCTTCTCCCTCACCCCGAAGAAAACTGACATCAATGTGCTTCTGTGAGTGGAGCAGAAGGTCACACCAAGATGGTTGGAGGCTGGAAGATGTCACTGCACAAGGAGAGGCTGAGGGGAAGTGGATTTGTTCAGCTTGGAGAAGAGAAGGCTGAAGGAGTTCTTGATGCTTTTTTTGTGTCATCCAAATGGGAGGGTACAGGGAAGACTGAGGAAGACTTTTCATAGAGGTGCACAAGGGTAGGATGAGAGGCTGCAGACATGAGATGAAATATGGGAGATTAAAATTAATCATAGGGAGAAAAAAACCTTTCACTATAAAGATGATCAATTATTAGAACAAATTGCTATGAGTGTTTGTGGATGCTCTGTTCTTAGAGATTTTAAATACTTGATTGGCCAAAGTTCTGAGCAGCCTGCTGTGGTGGGACCAGTTTTGAGCTGGAGGGTAGACTGGATGATCTCCAGAGGCAACCAGCATCAGCAAAGAACCTACCACCCCAGTATGAGGAGGCACATTTCCATTAAGCATCTAGTTTATTTATTTATTATTTTGTAATTTTTTATATGAATGCATTGAGAAATAATAAATATTGAGGAATATTCTGCAACTTGGCCTTTGGTAGAATTAAACTTTCAATAAAATTGATGCCTTAGAATGGTCACTAGATGGCTTGCTAGCCTAGCATTTTCCTAATTCTTAAAATTCATGCAGTTTAAAGATGCATGGATTCCTCTTGTTTCAGGTTTTGTTGTTTGGTTGTTGTTTTTTTAAATCTAAGTTATTTTAAGTACACTTTCATGTGTGCAAGGGAGTCTAGTTTTACTAATCCTATAGGTTCTCTAAATGTCGGACTCAGTTGCTAGAACGGTCTTCAAGTTTTTTACATTTGTATAATGAAGTAGGTTGTTGACAGAAACTGCATTGTGAAACCTTTGTTTTGCCCATTAGTGGTATATTAAAACCAGGATAATGCTTGAAGAGATCTTTTTAATAGGCACGTGTATTTTAAACTGTTGATGGTTTGTAAAATTAGGCCATCCTAGCCTGGTAATGAGCTAGGGTCCAGGGGGAAATCTGTGAAGCAGCATAATGTGCACTCCATCATTATAGTGTTCCTTACAGGAGGCAATGCCTTCATTTGGTTCTGGGCTTGTTGCTGTGGCAGGAGTCTTCTGCAGCTCTCCTGGGCTGTAACGCTGCTGCTCAGGCAGAGAAAACAAAAGGCAGATTTTGCCTAAGTTATGATGTGGTAAAATCTACTTTCAAAATGATGTCTGAAATGTAACGGACCAAACTTTTCCTTATAAAACACCATTTCTAAGTGCTAGTTTGATTTGTCTGCTTTTGATGTGTCTTTGAGGATATGAATAATGCAGCAGCCAGTGAGACTCATGACTTCTTGTTACTCCTTTTATCTCTCACTTGTCAGCATTCTACTGCCTTTGTTTTACTTTCCATGGAGGTAGTGCCTAAGGTCTGATAAATGCATTGACATTCCTGAGCTGCCTTTGTGTTTTCTACAAGCATACCTATTTACTCTGGCCTGAATATACAGGAAAAGTAAAGATAATTTATTCGTTGTTGTTATGGGTCTGTATATACTCTGCTCTAAGGGTGAGCTTTTTTCTCAGAAATTAAAGCATTACTTTACAAAGGTTTCTCAAACATTGAAAAATGTGCTTTAAAAAGAACAGTCAGCATGTTTTCACTATATTTTTGCTACTGAACATCACTGGAACATTTGACTGGGTTTTGATATATGTTATACCATCCTTCGTTGGAGGAGACTCTTTACAGTTTTAGCATGATGACCTTCTCTCTTCTTTTAATTATGTTTTTATCTTCATGTTAATGTCTTCTAACAAGTTTAAGCTCGAGCATTGTGGAGTGAGAATGTCTTGTTCAATACACGTGGGAAAACTGAAATTTTTTTCAAATAAAAAATTGATATGTTGCTTATAGAGCTAGAATTCAGCTCATTGCATATACATGCACAGATGACATTACATTTAAATATTTTAAGAGTTAGTATATAGATGAAAATACTGGTGGTATGTCATTAGCTGTAGGAAATACATTAAATTTGTACTTCTGTATTAATTTTCAGTAGAGAAGGAGCTTTATTTACTTTCATGTTACCATTTCTAATACATCTTCTATAGTGAATGACTTCAATTCATAAATGGTCAATCTCTAAATCTTTTTTTTTTTACTTTTTCAGCATGTGTAAAAGCATAGTCTTCCTTTCTACTGTAGATAATGTGGGCATTAATAAGTCATAAAAACTTAATTCAATGTTTAAATATTTACTAGGTAAAAGTTATATGGGTTACTTAAAGTTTAGAAAAAATCTCATGTCAGAATGTTTCACTTTAGCCAATCTGCTTGAGTAACTAGCAGTATATCATAATCTTGGAACAGTGCTGGCTTTTAAATGAGTAAAAATTGCATAATGAATAAACTCTTGCTATTGTGTAGTGCAACATTAGAATTATACTTCTTGATATGTGTTCAATGCCCAAGAGGTATTTTGAGCAAACGTTAAGTTCTGTTTATTCCTTTTATACAGGACATTGTACCAGTGGATGCGTCTTACGAGGTGAAAGAGCTTTATGTGCCAGAAAACAAGCTACAGTTGGCCAAAACTGATGCTGAGTCTCTGTTAACCTTGGAAATAAATAAGGTATTGTGTGTTCAGGTGTCTGTGCTGCAGTTGAAAGATGTTCTGATCTGTTGTTTAGTGTAAGTAGATGTAGCTGAAATACCTGTACCAGTTACAGAATACAGCTTGATGCACTTTTTCCATCTTTCCTTTAGAGAAAGCACAGCACCTGTGTTTGCTTTGTCTACTTACCAGAGATAATTGAATCTTCATAATTTCATGAACAATGTCTGGTATAGTGTTACTTAGTTTATCCCTAGCCTGGAGATAAAATTTACAGTGATTTTCTCCCATGCTTCCCCACACACTTGGAGTAAGCCATGCCTGAAATGTCTTGTATGAGAAATTGCTTTTAGAGAGATTGCTAACTTTTTTTTTAGTTTACTTGCAGAAACCATTTTATTTTGACTTGTAATTGCCGAGAAATATGGGGGAAATCAGTTACTACTTCTTGATTCTTCCTGTTGGTAGTTTTCAGCTGAACAACAATAACTTTTAATATACGTATACCGAACTCAAATAGTTGCAAACAGATGATCAGATCTACTTGATTGCCTTTTTTTTTTTTTCTGATTAGAACATACTCATGCTACTTTTCTAGTTTCCAGCAGAGAGAATGTGGAAAAGCATGGATCAGCTTGATCAACCCTTTTCTTATTTTGGTTAAATGCATTATTTTTCAACTGAGATCAATTAGATGAAGCTGCTTCTGGCTGTGTTTCTGTTCTACCTCATTCATTTTTCTGAAGAACTAAACCTATACACAGATACAATGCATGAGTTTTTTCACTGGCTTTTTGACAGTATTACTAGAGCTTTAAGCTAAGCATTTGATCTAGGAGCTGACTAAGCTCAGAGCTCAACATCTGTAGTGAGTAGACTTTGAAGGATTGGGGTGACATACTAAGCACCGAACTAAATAGTTTTAAAAATTGCCTGGTCTTCTACTAGTAATAAATATTAATACTTCCTTTCACCACATATTACTAGTTCCTTTTCACATATGTCTGTGTGAAACTATTCACTGCTTTGTTGAGGAATAAACACTTATTAAACTTCAATAGTGTCCCATTCTGAATTGTTCCCTATCTAGAAAAACAGATAATTTCTCCCTCCACCACCAACCAGTGGCTTGTTAAATATCAAACAAGTATATAATGTAAGCTTGGGAAGAAACAGTTTTGTACTTGCCTCTGTATAAATTAAACAGTGTAATAAAATTAATTATGCTCTTTGCAAAAGAGACTTGCACAAGCAAAGCCTGTCCTTGCCAAAAACTTGACCAATGCACATGCGAAAGTAATAGAGGCCACACACTAAGCTGTAGTGTGACTGAGCACTAAGGAAGGAAATCCTGTGTAAACTGATATCTCATGCTAAAATAAGTACTAGTCCAGAGAGAATTTAACTTCTGGATTGCCTCACTGGTTTATGAAAAAAATTTATTTCTCGTTTGTTTAAAGATTAGACCTCTTAATATTTACACACATAATTCTGATATTTTTTGTGGTAATTGTATGTGTTGTTATTATTTTTTCTTTTTTTTTTGTTTCTTTTTAACGACTTTATCTTCTTTTGTTAAATAAAGGTAAGTGGGATTCTCTAATTTTGTTAAGATGAACTTTATTAAGATTTACAAATAAAGTTTGTTGTACGTTTGTTGGTTTGGATTTTTTTAACAAATGGAAATTTGATCCAATGTAAGGACTGGAAAATAGCCAAAAATATGAACAGCGAGGGAAAAGTTGTTCTTTTTTCTTTACTTGTAGAAACTTTTAAATTATTTGTGATTAAAGACTGTAGTACTGAGAAATCTTCCATTTGTATTGTCCTGCATTTTAGAACTAAATCATGCTACTTTATGATTAATACCCGATGCCAGTAATTAAGCAGCAACTTTTTATCTGCTCTGTTTCTGCATTTCTTTACAAGGTGGATATGCAGTGGGTGCAAGTGCTAGCAGAAGGTTGGGCAACACCCCTGAATGGCTTTATGAGAGAGAGAGAATACCTCCAGTGCCTTCACTTTGACTGTCTGCTTGATGGTAGGGTAAAACACACCGTTTGTAAAACCTAGCAAACTAACCCTACTTCTAAAATATTTCTGTTGCTTTGTTTCTTAGTGGTGGTGTGGTAACACATTATCAGGCTTGTGCACAACTTGAGGTCTGGGATAAGAGAATAGAATATTATAATAACCAGTTTTAAATCTAATGGTTTTATTCTTTTTATACCTATCATCATAATAGAATTTGAATATTTTGTCGTTTTGCCTTTACAAATTCTTTTTTTTCAAATATCTTAATTTTTGAAAAATGTTTAATTCTAAAATGCACACTTCTAATTTGTTTTGAAGAAATTGATCTTAGAATTTGGAATTGCAATTTAATTGCTGTTTAGCTCTGTGTACCAAAAGATTTGTTCTATATTAGTAATGAAGGAATGGACAACAAACTGACTTGAGTGCTGGAGCTGTTGCAAGTGTGTAATCAGAATATGGGGATGTGGCTTGAGTATGAGCAATTGTCACATGTAATTGAATTATTATGACTTAATTATTCTGTGATGATGAATGAATAAATTTTATTTTGTATTACCAGTTGGCTAAGAACTTAGTTAAGGTAGTGAATAAGTCATAACATCCTCAGATTTTGGAATTTGATTGCGGTCCTCTGTCATTTTTCATTTATTAGTCTTTGAAAGCTCTGTTTTACTCCAGCCTTTTTCCTGTCTTCATGCTTCCTTTTGCATTACTCTTGTCTCGCTAGAGACCAAATAGCAGAACAAAAAAAAGTCACCTGTCTTTCAATTCTATGATACAGACATCTGTTGTCCTTCTTTATTTCTTAACTCCCTTTTCTCCAAGTCTCACAGGTGCTATCCTGGACAGCAAAATGCCATCCTGTTATTTTGGAATATCAAAAGTTTGCAGTATAATTTTGGACTGCTAGTTTTGTTTTCATTTCATTTGCCTTCTGTACATCCATCCAGGTGAAAAGTCTTCTGCAGATGACATGCAATGCATTCAGCTGCTAAAATAGCCTGTAGGTCCTAGTTCTGTCCTGTAATTTTCTGTAAATCAGGATTTTTATAAGGCGTTTAAGACCTTGTATAGGTGAGTGTTTCAGATATAACAACATAACAATTTTTTAAACTGCTTCTGCACTTGTTGTATCTCATCTATGCTACAAGAACTATGAGTAAGGAAAAATAACTTACTGATGGAAACTATTTTCAGTCCTAAGCTTGAATAAAACAGCCATGTTCCTCTAGATTTCCTGTTAATGATTTCCTTTTTCTAGATAACTACTACAACACTTATATGTGAAAATCTTTTCAGAAAAATATGATTGCCTTTAAGCTGCTTTGCTACTTGCAGCAATGGAACAGTTAAGTCAAAACAACATCCTCAAGTTTCCTCCTTGCTTGGTATGTTAGTTCTGGGTCTTAGAGCAGCAGTCATTTTGCAGGGCTTTGATTCCGAAGAGAGGGAAATGGTTTGTTACCTGCAATACCTCTCATCCTTTGGGCTTTAAATGTAGTGCTCATACTAGCTGACATCTAGGCTATGGAGATCAGTGCAGATGTGTTAATAATCTCCCTTTAAAGATTAAGTTGTCTAAAAGAGTCTCATCCTGACACTGTGCTCGTCTGTGATTTAACAGACTTGTTTCACTACCTTGCCTCAGGTTCTTATTTGTACAGTGGCTGAAGAAAAATGTAAAAGATATTATATATTTATTGCTGGTCATGGACAAAATTTTAATAAACAACAGGTTTGAGATCTCTTCCTAGTTTGAAATATTTATTTACTTGTTTGCAAAGGAAAAGATTTGTTTTAAATTATCAATTTTGGGTGTCAAACCACTCTCTGTGACTGCTGCCAAACTCCATTTTATGACCTAGTTGCTTTGAAAATAACTGTGGGCACCAAGTTAGGTGAAAGTAGGAGGAGATGCACAGTATGCATTATGTGTTTTGCATTATGAAAGAAGGGGGACCTGTTTTTCTCTTAAACTTTTCATCCAGCTTTATAATTTTTAATTTCCCAAGAAATTTAATTTCCTAACAAGAAATGTACTGCTTAAATAATAGCAAAATTAGCCTTATTTCAGAGTCTTGGTAGATGCCAAAACCTTCATTAACATTAAAGGGTCCAGAAAAGGACTTTTCTTCTGGAGACCACCCAAAAGTTTTATACTCAAGCATATGCTTATGAGAGCCCAAGCCTTTGTAGAAGACTCAGGATGTTTACTCCACTGGGTTTCTCAAATCTCACTCTTTTAGTGAAGAAAAACAAGACTTCCAGCCCCTGGCAGTGAAGTGGGTGCTTAGAAATGAGGACCACAAATAACCTTAAAATTCAGCCACATTGGCTTCGTTTTAGAAGTAAAATAGCTGGTAAACTTTCAGCTGAACAAATGGTGCAGAATGTTTGCCTGACTCAGCAGCTTTTTCTGAAAGGTGAATGCTTGCAGTTTTAAGTAAACAACAAAAGTCACCTTTTGAAATAGTTGAATTATGTATGTTAACTACTTGTGTACATTTGACTGCTCCTGTTGAATTGATTTTTTTTGTAGGGGGCAAAAGTATGTCTACTGAGAATATAATTTCCTTTTTTACTGATTATCCATTCTAGTAGCAATCTTGTCTGATATTTTAGATGGTCTATTTTAAAATGTTATTTATATATTTCTACTTTCTGTATAGATTCTTGAGAAAGATATTAATTTGAGATTCTCAAAAAGCAGTGTCCTCACAGTTTAAATATTTGTGTGCAGCTCTAAGTACTTGCTATTTTCAGTACTGTGTTCACTCTTTCTCAAACTTCAGTTTTTGCTCAATTTCATAACACACACTTGTGGAAATGTGAGTTCATTCTAAAAGTTGTTTAATCCCTGTTAAAATAAGTGTTTCAACTGCCTGCCATGTAATACACTTACAGCCTTAAAAGCAACCTGTAAATTAGGTAAATTTTCATAACAGCATTGATGACTGTTACTAAGGATAAAGGGCTCTTTATTTCCCTCTGCAGGGGGAGTTATTAATCTGTCAGTGCCTATAGTGCTAACAGCTACTCAAGAAGACAAAGAAAGGCTCGATGGGTGTACGGCAATTGCACTTGTGTACGAAGGGTGCCGCGTTGCCATTCTCCGGAATCCCGAGTTCTACGAGCACAGGAAGGAGGAACGCTGTGCCAGGCAATGGGGAACGACATGCAAGGAGCATCCCTATATCAAGGTGTGTGTTTAAAAGTTGAAAATCTGGTCTTGTTCGCTGTGCTGTTGCGGAGTTGTAAATTAAGTGAAGCTCATGTCTGTGACTGGTGTAGTTCGACAAAAAAAACTACTTTGAAAATTAATTAAAATATCTGAGCAGAAAGAAAAGTAATTTTTTTCTACGCAGCTGTTGGATAGTATGTGCTTAGTGTGAAAATCTAATGTCAATATGTACACATAAAATGAATTTAGAATGGACTGTAGTATCTGTGCTACAGAAGAGGGAACTTTGCCCTCCAGTATGCCTAGGAAACACATCCGTCTGTGTCACCAGATGGATCATCAAAGCTCCTTAATCAGTGGATATATGCTTTGTGAAGGATAGAAAACTTATTTTCTGCCTGCATGTGGAGCATGTGAGACCTGCCTGCTTTAGATGTTTTTGAAACAGGCCATATTCCTGGAGAGTTCATCATTTAACCCTCTGGGGAGTAATTTCCCACCCATTGTGTTCATTATCTTTTATTATCCTGGCCTTATGTGTATGTCATACTGAAATGATCTAATTGTAACACTCATCACAATGCTGTGGTGGCTTATGCAAGCTGATGTGAATGTTGCATCTCAGCTCTGCAGAGCCAAAATATGTTTATTTCCCCAATTGTCTCTGAGGTATTTTTTGTTTAAAGGTATGACTTAAAATTAGATGAAGAGAAATCAAAAAAACCTCAAATTATGAGCTTGTTCTTGAAAAGGGAAAGCCTCTGAAATGTTGAAAAAGTATGACTAACAGAAGATTTTCAAAGCCCTTGATGTGGTCTATGATGTTGAACATAAGATTACCCCTTTTTTGAAAACTTATCACAGATTTAATAAACTCTAAGAAAATCTCATGCAGACAAAATTTGAATTTCTTGTTACGTAGAAGATGAGGAACTGTCTTCTTATGCCTGTACTGGGGTGTATAGTGGTAGCATGACACTACATGAATTTGGTGGCCATTCTTAATTAATCAGAAATATTTGGGTACCTGAGAGATTCTGTAGTGCAAAGTTTTCTCATCTTCATATCACTATCACACCTTCCCTGCACCTTGGTAAGATGTCAAAGTACAGCATTTTCTTTGGGAAGGGAATGGTTACTGTGGTGTCATTTAATTCCAGCAGGTCAAAGGAAAAATAAACTGAAAAATTTGTGCTTAATTTTCACACCTTGGCTTTTGGGTTTAGGAAGTAGTATGTAGTATCTTCTGTTATATCAGGATTTATTGTCATTTATAAATTACATAAGGCTAAAAAAATTATCAGAAATGTGTATGAAACTTGAAAGCATTTAGTGATTCCATCTTCAAAAGAAAACGCATTCTTAGAAATTAAAAATTTCCAAGTAATGTCTGTGGCCATTTTTAGAGTATGTTAAACAGCTTGCCATAATTATTTTTTGATAAAGGGTGAGGCGATACTTAAAGATATAAAAAGAAGTGTAGTGACTATCCGACATCTGTTACTTGGGTAAACTGCTACCATGAAACAAATCCAAAAGCTATTCTACTTCAAAGATTCTGATTTTATTATTAGATTGAAGTGGGTGAGTAGTTAATCAGAATTGTTTTGTTTGTTACTTTATTGCTGACGAGAATCTTGTAAACTACAGAGTGATATTGCAACAGCATTTGCTTTGACCAATAACTAGAAAGTGCAGCTTCATTGTACTGATATATTTTAATTAAATTTAAAAATATATACTAATAAAAAATACATATATATGGTAAATAAGTAAATTGTAATAGGCAATGCTTTCAAGACACTGTCTTTGTCATGCAGTGGTGTTTAGGAATACTGGCTATTTGCATTTCTGTATATTATCTCAATTTTGAAAGAAAGGCATATGCTCACTGAAGATTTGGGCATCTCTCCTACATCATGGTATAATATGTTGGGACTATGTTCCAGTGACTTTTTTTTTCATTTTTTTAACACTGGTGCTTGACTTGTGACTGTCAAATAAAATTAACCTGGAACGCATTCCTTGGTAAAGATGTGTTCCCATTGCAGTTATCTACGTACTCAGGAGAAGCTGATAAATAATCCTGACAAGGACTTTCTTTTCTTAGATGGTTATGGAGCAAGGGAATTGGCTTGTAGGGGGAGACCTACAGGTCCTTGATCGTATTTATTGGAATGATGGACTTGATCAATACCGTCTCACTCCAGCTGAACTACGGCAGAAATTCAAGGAAATGAATGCCGGTGAGTAAATTTTTCTTGCCTTCTTTCTTCCTGCAGAGGCTTATCCAAATGTCTGCTGCCACCACTGAGGCTGGCACTGTTTCAAGGATGAAGATTTTGGATGCTCTGGTAGGTGGCATTCTTTGCTTTTAATAGCAATAATTTTTACAATCTCAGGCATTGCACTGCCTAAATACATAATAGAAGCTGGTAATGCCTGAGATTCTGAACTTTCTTTCCATGCACTGTAGACATGTCAGTAATGCAAGAAAAGGTAATGTTAAAATGTGGAAAAATGTGATTTAAATATCATGTTGGGCTAAAACTACAGAGGTATGGCTGAATGTTGAGCTTTCACGCTCCACTATTTTTTAGTCTGTTCCATGCTGCTTCTGGGGAACAAGGCTTATGAAAGTAGTGCAAGTGGACTGGTGCTAAGTTTCTTTTCTGCACAAGAAATAAAACAGGGTTTTATTTTCACAAAAGTAGTTGTGTTAGGCAGATAAGTAAGAGGCTGAGGAATGTCATAAAGCAGAGAACAAACATGCTGCTTTCACTGTGGCAGTGACTGGCAGGCAGCTACACTTGTAAATGTGAAGAGAGTGATTAACATCAAGAATGCAAGCTACAACTGGTCCTCAGCTTCTGTCTTTGTTCTGTGTGGTCACTATGTCCAGAATCTATAGGTCTGGGATATCAGTCTTGTGGCTAACCCCTAAACAAACACATATTTGAGAGCTAAAAAAAGCCTGTTCTCTAGTTATCATTGGTTCTTATTGGAAAACCTCTCAGTTACAGGGATTTTGCTACCTTACAGGATACTTTAGTTCATCTGAATTTGGAGAAGAGAGAAATCCTAGTTGTGTCAGGGTTTTGCACTGAAGAGTTTGTAATACTCTGGAATAGCAGTTAGTCTTGCTTTGTTCTTACCACGTTTAAAATCTACTAAACTAAGGTAAAGGAAACTTAGTAAGGAATATTAAGTCCCCTTTTATTAGTTTTGTTCCAAATAGGTCCATTTGTTCTCTTGATGATATATTGAGTCTTTAAGATAGGTAGCATAGTTTGATCTCCTCTTAGAATATAATATACTTATGCAAGTGAAAAGCCTAAATAGAAGATTATAGGTATTGGAGAAAACAACGTAATTCTGCAGAAAATTCAAAAGTTAAGGAAGCTGATTTTTTTTTTTTTTTAGTATGGTTGTTTTTTATTAGTTTTGCTTGTTAAGTACAGTGATTTTGTAATAACTATTAATAATTTAATGACCTGTGACCACTGCTATTATACTTGTTTAAATAGTTCAGAGGAAAGCATGTGCTGAAGGTTTTTCTGTGGTTGTACAACTCCTGATAAAATAACTTGCTCTCCTTGTATCTTTTGTCTTGTTTTGCTCTCCACAGATGCGGTCTTTGCATTCCAGTTACGCAACCCAGTGCACAACGGGCACGCTCTGTTAATGCAGGATACTCATAAGCAGCTTCTGGAACGTGGCTACCGGCGCCCAGTTTTACTCTTGCACCCCCTTGGAGGGTGGACAAAGGAGGATGATGTTCCTCTTATGTGGCGCATGAAGCAGCACGCTGCAGTACTGGAGGAGGGAATCCTGAATCCAGAAACCACAGTGGTAGCTATATTCCCTTCCCCCATGATGTACGCAGGACCAACTGAGGTAAATACATCAGGGGTTTAAAGTAGAACAAAACCCTTTTGGTAGTGCACTGAAGTATTTTGTGCTATGTCTGATGTTTGTGTGTTGTGTTGTTTTAATGAAAAGAGAGGGGAGACTAATTTCCCTTGGGAAGGGATTATCAAGTCTCTGTCACCAGCCAAAAGAACCTTTTATATTGGAGGATTTTGCTTGGAAATGGTAGGAGAAAATACTGGGTTTATAGGTTCCTTTCTCTACAGTTACAAGGATACAATAATAAATTAATCCTTCCTCCTTTTTTTTATAGTCTTTTTCAGAAGAAATTGTAAGATCTGTTGACGTACTGAATAATTGTCCTGAGTGTTAAAATACTTAAATTTTATGACTCTTAAGGAAAAAAGTTCGTGTGTTGGTGGGCTATATACATATTAAGAAAAAAGTAGTCTGTTTATTTTTTAGCAAACTTAATTCAGAAAGAATTGTTTCAAGGCTTTTGTATGAAATAATTCTTTGGCAACACTTTACTTAGGAGCCAGGTCTTGGGGTGGAGTCTTAGAGGTTTGTGGAAAGCAGCAGGAAGAATAAATGTTCTCATTTGAGGGCAATTCCTCTAGGGGATATTGATTCTCCATCTCATTCCTTTTTTTCCCCATCCTTGCTCCCCTCCACCTTGAATCACAGGAAGTTCAAGTTCTGACCAGGCTCTGAGGTTCAATCTGGGGTAGATATTTTCATAGATAGAAGATCTTGCTAATGAAGTTAAATTAGGCAGATGCCACTTATCATCTGCCGGGTAGTTGACTGGTCAAATGGAGCTTGCACTGCCTTTCAGTCCAGAGAAAAAACTGCACTCCAGATCTGGTTGAGGCATGAGAGTGTGTTAATGTGAGGAATCTTCTGCTCTTCCCCAAAGGCCTTTGGTGAGAATTTACAGAACTCTTCTGCCTCAATCTTGTTTGTGTGAGGAGGAGCAAAATCCACAATCCTTATTCTGAACAGAATAAAATTTTTATCCTTGCCTATATGGCATTTCCAGTGACCTCAGAGAACAGCCTGACAGTAATGTTTGTTCAAGTAATAAGAGATAACTTCTTTAATAATTTTCCATAAGTTATTTTGAAAGTCATTGGTATTAGATCTGTTTCTATAGCACAAGTGCTTTACAGAAGAACAAGCAGCTGGTAATATGGTTATCTACAAGGTGGATGTGTCCTTTCAGTCTGTAAAAATCTTAATGGACAAATTTCCTAAATATCCATTTAGAATATTTGTATTTTTAACATTCCTCATAAGTGCCTTGGAAGAAAAGAAACAGTTCTGTGAGGCAAAGATGTATCAAAATGTGATGAATTCACCTGCTTAGGAAAGCAAATCTATTACAAGCATTCAGGTGCAGTGTGTTCCTAGTTTATGTGCCTTTGGATCTTAATGTTCATGCAGACCGAGCGTTAATTGTGCCTTGAGCAACATCCTTGCCATGTGTACAAGTTGAAAATGCTGATCATGGGTGATTTTTCTTTCTGAATATGTAGATAGTGCTGAAGTAACTTTCTGAGCACCTACTGTGCAAATAAAACGGCGATGGTATGTTTTAGCTGTAAGTTTGATGGTGATCAGCATAATTGGTTCTTTATTATGTTGTGGCTCCATAGTAAAAATCACATCTGATAAAGGAAAACATGGTAATTACAGAGTGTATGCCCATTTTGAGGGCAGCATTTTTGGAGCATTTTCTTCTGCTAATTGTTTTTCTTGTCTCTGTTGTAGGTTCAGTGGCACTGCAGATCACGGATGGTTGCAGGAGCTAACTTCTACATTGTAGGGCGAGATCCAGCAGGGATGCCACACCCTGACACTGGGAAAGATCTGTATGAACCAACCCATGGTGCCAAAGTGCTGACCATGGCTCCAGGCCTCCGAGCACTGGAAATTGTACCCTTCAGGGTGGCAGCTTATAACAAAAAAAAGAAGTGCATGGATTATTATGACTCTGATCAGTAAGTTATATTTTAATTTTAAGAAAATTTTGAGCAATAACTGCTTCTTACCCCTGCCCACATAAAAAAAATTATTCATAATTAAATTAATATTGCTCAAATATGACAATGTTTAGATGTGGGTTTAGATCAGTGTAGCTTTTAGTTGAGCTTGATTTCAGCATGGTTTGGCTCACAGTGCAACTACTTGATCTAACTGTAGCTGCTACATGAAGTCTCGCCAGGTACTGGGGTTTCTCTGTTTCATGAACATGGCACAGATTGGTAAATCCAGAGAAAAATATTACTATTTATTATAATGTTAAGAGTAGCTTTCTGCTGCTTTGTCTTTCTAAATAAGCTTCTCAGGTATCAGGTGTGCATCAGATAGGAGGGAAGAGAAACAGTGAGAGTGTGCAGCATGGAGAAGAAAGTGAACAAGATGGAGTGACAGATAGCATTTTTCTCTGTCAGCAGTAATGCAAAATTATACCCAAAGAATATTCTATGTCCCAGGGTTTTCAGCTTTTTTGAGTTTTTAAAAATCCAATTACAGTTCAATTCACTTTCTGTATGCATGTTCCAATGTTATTTTTCTCTTGTGTGACATAGCAGGATCCAAAACTTAGTGTATGTGTTGCTCTGGTGACAATGAATGATACCTGGAAGATGACTTGTCATTTTAATTTAATCTTCTTTATACAGATTATTGAAATGTAGTTTGGTTTTACATCAAACTGCAGTTGAAGTTGGTACTGACATGCAAACTCTCTGGGCAACCTATTCCAGTGCCTCACCATCTTCACAGGAATGAATTTCTTCCTAATATCTAATCTAAACCTACATTCTTTCAGTTTAAAGTCATTCCTCCTTTGCCTATCACTACTTGCAAAAAGTCCCTCTGCAGCTCTCTTGTAGCTTTCTTTAGGAACAGGAAGGTGCTATAAGGTCTCCCTGGAGCCTTCTCTTCTGCACATTAAGCAACTCCAACTCTCTCAGCCTGTCTGCAGAGGAGAGGTGCTCCAGCGCTCTGATCAAATTTTTGACCCTCCTCTGGACTCACTCCATCAGATCCATGGACTGTCTGTGTTGAGGTCCCCAGGTCTGGATGCAGTACTCCAGGTGGGCTGTCACAAGAGTGGAGTAGAGGGGGAGAATTGCCTTCCTGGACCTGCTGGTCATGCTTCAATACAGAAAGGTCAAAGTGAAGTAGTTTTATTGGTGTGTCAATTCTTAAACTGGAATAGTAAGGGAGTAGCAATGTGAGGCCAGAATTCAGAATATTGATTCTCTGATCATCGATACTGTACTCTGAGCAGGATAGATGTGATTTGGATCAAAGCGAGTAAAATTTTACCTCTGTCATAAGCCAGAGAAAATGATTAAAAAAACCCCGACCTCTTTGAGATTTTTTATGAAAAGCTGTGGGAACAGATTTTGCCTTTTGCCACAGACTGCATCATGTGCACGCTTTTTTCCTTTCACTGTGTCTATGAGGCCTTGGTTTGGGACTTTTTTTCCTGTTTCTATAGCTGTTGTGGAATAAAGGCCATGCTGCTTCTAATGTGCAGTTCTGCCCTGGTGCTCTCAGGTTCTAAGCCCGTTTGTCCTGTCCTTCCCTGGATATTGTTTGTAGATGGACTGGAGTGTGGCAGCAATCCTCTAGATGGCAATGTGGACACGCACAGGCTCCCATTACTGCTCCTGCTTACGAGAGATGGAACACTGTGGTAGGCTCCAGACAGAGTCAGAGCTTGGGTGGGTGCAGCTGGCTGCCTTTCAAGATAGTTTGTGTAATGCTGAAAATGTGGCAGACTCCTGGACCGTGTGGTATTTCACTGCAAGGAGGATGGCAGGGAAGAGAGGATTGCCTGGAAACATGAGAGGATCAGTACTGGTGGAAGACCCTTGGATGTGATATTTGTGGAAATATTTCCTGAGCTCACTGGGTGAAAAACACAGCATGAAAATGTGAGGAGGAGGGTTGTATGCATAGAAGCATTGCTGGGACTTGTTTTAGAAAAGGGTGATTTGGTATCTCTTGCACCTTCTCAATTCTTTGAGAATTGGAGACTTGACAGCCAACTAGGCAATTCCAGAATTTACATCACTAATAGAATGCATGGAAGCTTATGGCAAGGGGGTTTCCCTTAGACTGAGCCATGTGTCTTAACTACTAGGTGTAGTTATCCTTTCCCCACGTGATCATCCCTTCTATTCTTGCAGGCCTCCTGGGCTCCTCTGTTTGGAAGGTGCTTGTGAGAAGCTGTAATAGACACCATCTGCTACCTTGGGTGTCTCTGTAATTTGGTAGAGTTGCACCCACAGCTGTCTTGGCAGCAAAGACATGCAGAGATTATTGCAATTGGGCTCTTTACTGCCATTACTGAAATACCTTTTGGCTTCTGAGGGAAATCCCAACATGGGGATGGTGGGATGAATCTCGGCTTGTGGTGAGAGGTTACCAAAAGTTTGATCCAGCTGCCAGAAGGATGTCTGAAAAGTTGTGGCTGCAGAATTAGCAGAATTAGCAGTGGCAGAGAGTTTCTTTGCTCAGCTTTTATGAGAAAGATGTAACACTTGCTGATAACGTTCTTTGTATGCCTCTGGGGGTGGGTGTTCAGAGGCGGGGTCAGTACTAGTCAGCTGCCTATGGTAAGGTGCTGGGCAACTGTGTGAGACCTGGCTGTGGCCAAGCTGCTTATGACCTTGTTGCCCAGCCTGGGAAGCATCAAAAAGCCTACACTGGCCCTGTCCCCAAATCAGTACCAAAGGCCCTCACTTCTCTGATGTGCTGCCTGTGATTCCAAGAGGTTGTTGTGCTTAAGGTCTCGCGCTCTCCAAGGTGTTCACACAAGTGCGGTTTTGTGGAGCTCATGTACAAGTTCAGTTTGTTTCTCACTTCCATTAGCATCCTGCATGTGCTGCCCTTGGCGTTTCAGTTGACCCAGTATCTGCTTGGGAACAGTCTGGAGACTGTTGGCTTCGTGTGTCAGGACCTCATGCTGCTGGTTAGCAATGTTGAGCTGCGGTGGTGCAGTGTTGGAACTGAAGTCACTAGGCCCCTGTAAGTAAGGAAAGGCAGAAATATCCTGGTTGCATTCAGGATAACAGAGCATTGTCTGTGAGGAAAGGGGGCAAGGAAAGAGTGACGTGAAAGCTTTTTTAACAGCTGCACAGCAACTGTAGTTGCAGGATGGTGCACAGCGCTTAACTTGTAGAAATTGTTTAAATAAAGTTACCTTTTAGAATACTAAGATATAGAAACAACCAGTGACTTGGAATTATATTTGTATTTTGCTTCATGAAGCCAGCACATTTTTTAATTTGTTTCTTGGACATCTTAGAGCTAGGTTTAGCACCTCATGAAACTGAACTCTTAAAACATATTTTTGAAAAAATATGCCTAAAACTAAAATCTAGGAAAGGGATTTGAAGAATGCATTTGAAGTGATATATAGCAGCACAGGTAGAGCTAATTTAATTTTATTTTCCCTTTGGTCTATATGAGGATAATGAAAATAAAATTGACATTTTTGCTGTTAACTCAAATCAGATAGAAAGCCTAATCTAAGTTTCGGTGGGAAGCTTGAGCACTTCCACTTGCATAGAATTCTGAAGTAATACATATAAAAAGTAGCATGAATATTGTTACAGTCCTTATCAAAGTTTTTACACTAATTTCATAGAATTTTTGATCTATAATTGACTATGTCCAAATGTGTTTTGGAAAAGTTTATAGGAAAAATTCTAGTTATGATAGAGTAATTCAAAATGAATGTCTGATCTGTAAAACATTGGTAGAATGAAGTGTAAAGAAAGCAACCAAAGAACCAAGAAACCAACAAATAACACTACTGCCCCCCCCCCAAAAAAAAAAGCTTACTCAGTGCTGAAATCCCTTCAGAAAATCACTTAGGTTTCTTCAGCCAAAAAGGCCTCAGAAACAGTTACCACAGACAAGTGTGATCTGGAATTGATGGCTTAATAATAGAAGCTGGTTTTGTGAGCAGAGGTTCCCAATTCTTTATGGAAGATCAGTCCTATAAAATGCAGCCACAGACTACTGCTGAGAAAAAATTCAATTAAGAAAGGAAATTAGGCTAGCAATTAAAAAAGCCACAGCAGTGTCTGGAAATAAATTACTATTTTCTTTTCCTGAAAGAAAACCAGAGAGATCATTTTGGTTAAAAAAAAACTATTAGTAAGGTGACTGGAGCAGATTGTTCATGCTATCTATAAAATGTGAATGAAGCATGGGTATCTGTGAAGAAGAGACATTTAGAGATTTTAACTTAATAGATTTTTTTTACCCAGGACCTGTAATATGGTTGCTGTTACTGCTTTAATACTATCAAATAATACAGGACACCTACTCCAACTAAGTACATACTGTTCTCAAATTTGTTTGTTTTTTTAAGTGATAGTAAGAGGCTGAGATAAGCACACTTGACTGTTCTCCTTATTTTAGTCATGTGAAATATGATTTCTCAATTACCATTATAAATCAGGATACACTGAAACACTACATCAGCCCCGGAGACTTAAGCCCTCCTGCCAATTAGAAAGGAATTAGTAAAGGATTTGCTTTGCGTATGTTGATATTAATCACATTATTGTGTTCTAATTTCACAAACCATTTGTTTGTGGCTGGTTGGGATTTGAACCTAGATGGCACTAGCTGGTTCATTCAGCATCATGGGACATTCATTCCCAAGGCATAATGTAGACTTCCTGTTGGAGTTACAGTGTAAGTCATGACTTGATGCTGCAAAGGCAAGTTTAAGTTTAGAGAAAATCCTTGTTAAAAGGATTTAAGGTTGGAATTGGACCCCAGATAAGGAGGCTGTGAATTGTCCCAGAAATTAGTCTGAAGTTTACCAGCTGAGTAGAACATCACAATAGTTTTGAAGACAGACCAGAGTGAGTAAGTCATATTATTGTATTAATTTGCTGTTGTTCTATTTGCCAAAAAAAAGGGCAAAACTAGGAATTAATGGTCTTTACTTTTATCATGAGTCTTGTATTTAAGAGTAATTCTTTAAGACCTTGAGAGCACCAGACATTGCCCTCCACAGAGAACGGGAATTCCTAGAAGGTCGTTTACACAGTGCTAAATACCTAAGAGGAGGTCAGGGTTCCCAAGATTATGACTGACTTTTAGTGCTCCCAGATGAAAAATCTACTGTGTACTGTGGTCTATATTAAATTTGTAGGGAATAATGCTGAAGCAGAAAAAAGATTCTCTTCAGTTTCTGTATTAATGTACTGTACTGACACCTCAGAAATGCAGCACAGGAGGGTTCCTGTAGGCCTGTGGCAGTTACTTCCTACTTGCATACTACTGATGTCCTTGTTTTGTCACAGGAACAGTAAAGTCTCTGAAATCCCTGTACTCCATAAGTAAGGAAATTTCACAATGTGTGTAGTTATGGTTTTTTCAGTACTGTGAGTGTACTAGAGTTCTTGGATGCTAGGCCACAGAGCAAATACCACTCCTCAGTGTGAAATGTTTCAAGACTGTTTTTCTGTTGACAAATTTTTGTTGTGGTTTTATTTCTGCCTTCTTTTCCTCTTTCTTTTGGAGAGTGCTTTTAATTGCAGTGGTACAAAGTATTGTGTCAGTACCAGTCAAACTCAATTGGCAGTAAAAGGTCAAGTCAATGTTACAAGTATTTAGTAGCATCCATTGTGGCTGAAAGAAAGCTGATTCCAGCAGCTACTGAGTAAAATTTTCAAAGGCACTTAAATCTCATACTCAGAAAAGGCTTGCATTTAGTTTCATTGAGGGTCATCTCAAATCTGACAAGGATGGAATTTGAATGGCTTTGACATTTAAATTTTATAGCATCTTTAATGGTCAAATGTTTCCCCTTCTCATGTTCCACTCAAATCCACCTTATATAGAGCAACTCTTAATATCCTCAAAATTCACTCTGAAAAAATTACTTGATGACTCCTTTTACTATGTCCTTCTACTAAAGCAAATTACTCGTACTGATATGTTTTATTTCAAAATGCTTGTGGGTCACATCATGCCACATGGTGAAAGTACTGATAAGGTTTTTCTCTTTAGCAGGAATCTCAGTTTCTGAAATTTTATTGAAAATTATAAATTCAGTAATTTTTAAAAGGTATAAAATACTATGTTGTTGTGTATATCTTTACAGGGCTCCATTTGAGTCACTTCAGTGATTACTAATTAAAGTTTGGGGTTTTTTTATAAAGAAAAACCCTTTCAAAATAGACGTTCAGGATAATGAGAGGGCATCATTAGTACTTTCATGATTTTTAATGGTATTTTGGAACCATTTCTAGAAATGTTATGACATGCTGAATGTACTATGTTTCTGAAATGATCCTCACTTAACTGTTTTCTTTCATTTTTTTATAACTTCTGTAGATCTCCTTGGCATCTTTCTGTGTTTCTCTCTTTCTTGGTATCTCTGATTCTTAACTGCCTTTTGTGCAGCTAGGGATAAGAAGCAGCCAAAGGAATTGTATGTCTTATTGAAGCAAATGTCTGTGACATATCCAAATCGTGGTTTGGGAGCATTATTTCACTTGTAGGGCACAGGAGGAAGTTGACTATTTTTCTGAAAACATAAGAAAAAAGGAGGGGTAAAGCACCTTTTTTTTTAAATGCTCCAACTTTGGTATTGCTACCACAGTGAGGAGAAAACTCACAGAGAAACTTTACAGCACTTGTTTTACTCTTCTCTTCCTGATTCTCTAAAGACTTGGTATTTTTTTGACAGAATTAACCAGGCTTGTCACTTCTCCACCTATATTTTATATAAATAGTTCTTTGCAAAAACCTGAAGGTATCTTCAGGCAGTGTTAGTGAACAACAGACATCTTTCTGCTAAGGAATATAATTTTCAGATGTTATAAATAGCAGTGCAAATATTTTCTCCCATGGAGCTACATCAACTTCAAATTTTCATTTTTATGTAATTTATATTTTGCAGGACTAAAGCACACTAGGGTTTTTTTTTTTTTGCCTTGTGTCTCTTCAGAAACCCACAGTCCCAAGTTTAGAGCAACAAGAAAAGACCATGTATGACAGTGCTGGTGTGTAAATATATACAGTCCAAATCAAAAAGTTATGGGGCAAGTGTTGTTGTGAAAGGGAACTGTGGAATGTTTTCTACATCTTGCTGACTTCCATACCCTACTGAGCATAGACCAACACTTAGAGCCAAATTCTGCCCTCTGATGTGCACACTTGGCTCTTGTTTCTGGCTAAGGCATGTGCATCTGAGATCAATATTTGGGTTTTATTTCAAACAGTCAAGTAAAGAATGAGTAATGCATACATGTTGCAAATTGAGCAAATGACATAAGTAAAATTGCATATTTAATTTAGAAATAGATATTTTTTTTCCTTTGGAGCATTTGATAGAACTCTGGCATTCTTGTCTAGCTTTTACTGTTTCAGTCCTGTGAGAAGTAATTTAATTTGTGGAGCTTTTGCTGCTTGTGATGATATACCTGAGAAATTAATAATAATCTAGATTCTTATGCTAACAATGGTAAACAATTTTTCTGTGTTTAATTTTGCATTTGTCCAATTGAATTCTGTTTTTTAGGGAAAAACATCCTTAGGGGAAGGTATTTTTATTATTCCCTTGCTTTTCTCTTTATTTTGAACTGTATATGCCACATTATTAATATGTATGTGTGCTCAGTCTCTTGCAATGGCACAGCTGTGAAGCTTGCCTCTAGATTCCAAGGCTTTTATTTTCTCTGTTCCCCAAACAGCCCCTCACTAAGATTTGGTACAATGTTTTTTTACACATTCTCTAGTGGCACTGAAATGACCTTCTTGAACCAGCACAGGAACATTCAGCCAGCTCATTGAGCTGGTTTCCTGCCCTGGCAAGGTGAGGTTAGTAAATCAGGATGCTGTTGCCTTGGCAGAGGGTTCAGACAATAGGTAGAGTAGATGGTTCTCCTTCGACAGGTATTTATTTCCTCACAGAGAGCAAGCCAGGCTCAATGGAAGCACACACTGAATTCAGTCCACAGGGGTTCAGTTGCACCATGCTGCTAAAACCTCGGGAGTTACCAAAGCTGAGTATTATAGAGGATGTATATTCTTGAGACTTGCTGGCATTGGTGGCCTTGAAATTACAGTTGCTATACAGCATTATACTCCCAAGAAGAAATGTATAAAGTATCAAATAAGTAGAAGGAATATGAGCAACTTTGCCTGTTTTTAAAGTATGTTCTTTTTCCCCCCACCTTTGCCCCCACCCCTACTCTCTCAGCCACGAAGACTTTGATTTTATATCGGGGACCCGCATGCGCAAGCTGGCTCGAGAAGGACAAAACCCACCGGAAGGCTTCATGGCTCCGAAGGCTTGGACTGTGCTGACAGAATACTACAAATCCTTGGAGAAGGCTTAGGCCTCTTATTAACTGCAGATCAGCCTTTGACGCCTGATTTATTTACGAGAAGGGGACCACACAGTCACCATTCATGTTGCTTTGTTGTGGTGTCTGTCAGGAAGTTCTCTGAAAACAGACTCTTTCTTCCTAACTTAGCATCATTCTTTGCCTGCCCTTATGGGTTCTATTATGTCCTGGCACCTAACTAACTGCTGGTTTTAATGTCTTCTCTTTTATTACAGTTAATATTCTTGCAGTAGGATTTTTAACTCTTGTATTTTTTTTTTATATTTTACTGCCTCTGTCCTGAGTTCTGCAGCTGTTAAATAGATGCAGCCTTTTCATATGTTATTTAAGCTGCTGGGTAGTGTCTGGTTCTAGTAGTTTATAGGACAAAATGTAACGGTTAGTCCCTTAACTATGGATAGATTATCTATAAATCAAAAAAGTAAAGAATGTTTCAAAACATCTGTAATAATGTCCTCATCTTTATCTCATCAGTATCATCTCCAGAAGCACTTAAATTTTATTTCTGACTATATGTAATCAAAAAGCAGAAAGTTTTTTATTTTATGTAGCATGATTAAAATTTTGCTTTCTTTGTTTAATTTTGGAGTTTATTGAGTTGTATGGTGATTCTCTTCTGCTGTGGACCTGTAAAGACGGCCAAGTAATGAATAAAAGAAAATATCTAGTTTTCACTTTGAATTGTTAATAAATTCATATATTGTTTTTGTATATGCTTGCTGCCATAGGTGTCAATAGGGTATGCTTTCTTTCATTTGATGTAACTTGCTGGGTTTTGATTCCTGATAAACTTGATCAGCCTACTACAACTTTTTTAAAAGCATGACAGACCAAACAAATTCAAGTTTAATTATTGCAAGAAAAATAAAGAAAATCCTTAGATTTTGGCGTTTCCTGTGGTAAAAAGGCTTAGTTCAGATATTAATTTTCTGTCTATTTTTCAAGGTATCCAAAGAGTAATCTCGTGAGTTAGGTTTGCTTGCTTTGAAGACAAAGAACATGCCCCTTTAGGATTCTCCAAAAATCCTGAAGAAACATAAAAAAGGGAAAGTAAAGCACTTCTTTAAGTGTAAAGTAACATGGACCTATTGGTATCTTTTCAAGCATTTGTAGGTAATCAGTGGAACAGTCATAACCTCTCTTAGCTAGAAATGACCTCGTATCCTTGTCACAGAAACATACTTTTTTCTTGTTAAACAGAATATATAGGAAGAACTGGCTTAAAATTGTTTTTTGAATGTTGATACTGAATGAAGCATGTGTTATCTAGATTTTTTGGATGCCAGGAAGGTTATGGTGAGGGGACTTGTGTAATGAATGGCATGAATGCTCCTTGCAGTCTTTGTTTACTTGTTCACAGTAGCATTTAAAACAAATTCTTTGAGACTGACCTCCTCTTTTCTTCCTCTGTCTCTGAAGAGATGTAAAATGTATCTTTTAGTGAAATTCTTTCCTCTGATAGACAGTAAGGTGGAATTGGGAAGAAAACAAGAGGCTTTTTTATTAGCAAACCACAACACTTACTTGAAGACTGTGTTTTAGTAGTGTCAAATTTATTTCTTCAGAAACACTGAACAGATTTTCTTGGCTTTCTTTTTAGATTGGATCAATACATAGGGTGTACAAAATCTAGAAGAAAGAGTCCATTTATCTATGAGCAGTTGTTCATGCAAAACTTCAGGTTTAACCATGAAGGTGAACTAGAGCTGTCAGCTGCTAAAATGGGATTTGCTGTTGGAAGTTGCAGTTTGGACTCTTTGCTGTCACGTTTGATTCTTTTGCTAGCTGTAATGAAAGATAGTAACAACATTTTGACCGAATAGCTAACCCAGGTGAATGTCTACAGAAGTTAATGATTTTAAAATGCTATATGAAGCCTGGAAAATAAATGGGAGTGATGACGTGAATGTGAATCATCTTGTGAAGTTAGTTTAGAAGCAGGGGTGCCTTCAAGCAAATTAATACAAAGATAACAAGCAGACCTTGTTTTCTAGACAAACCCCATTTTGTTGTTATAGTGCTTCTGCAAAGCATTTCTTGGAGGTCTCTCTATTCAAGATGCTTCAGGCTTTTGTGAACTTAAAGCCACAGCATTCCCAGCATAATATTAATTGGGAACAGGAGCATCTGATCAATTTGTGGGCAAGACTTTCTCTATACAACAATATTTTCCTGTATCATTTGAGTTTTCACTGTAGAGTTCAAATTTTTCCTCCTGTCTGCAGCTGCCTTATTTAAGGAAGCCATACCTACAAGGGCTACCCTACCAAAAATTATTCTTTTGCCAGTGTCTCTCTTTAGCTTTTCCCTGGCTTCCCTCTGTGGATAGCATTATGAGTTGACAAGTCCTAACATTCTGTTTTTAACAGTAGGTTCAACTTCATGAAGGGTGCTATGGCATTTGAGGTGCTTCTGAGACAACAGCTGAGTGTCTTCCAGAAGGCAGCAGCAGGACTAATGAGGTGAGGGTTGGTGCACCAAACACATGCCTTCCCACACCTGCTCTGGTGCCAAAGAGCAGTGACCTCAGGAACAGGTCCTGCAACAGAAATAATGTGATCCATGGATCACTGTGTGATCTCATATGAGGATAGGACCTATCTTCAGGATTACATTTTGATAGGATTACATTTGATCAATATAAGCAGGACCTACTTTGCAGCTGGAAAAATAAAAAGCTACATTGTCTCATGTGTTCATTTTCTAAAACATTTTTTCTGTTTTTAACTGGAAAAATACTGTTATGTACATGAATCATGAATCTAAGCAGTTGTATAGGTGTGCTGTTACAAAGAGCAACAAAACCAAACTTCCAAGCTTGTCATCTCTCTAAAGGTTTTTTAATGGTCAGAAGGAGTTTTACTCCTCATTAAGATGAGGAATGTCAAAAAGTGTTCCCCTGCCTCATATATTCTGTCTCTACATTGATCTACCTTATAAATGGTAGATCTTATATATGAAGAGCCTTATAATGGTTCTTTACATTATCAATGGTTCTTTACCTCCTGCTGTTGTACAGGATATTTTATGGCTATTGTCCTGTACTTTTTGTACAGTCTCAAGATTATTCTCTTCCAGAGCATCATTCTAATGTATTTGGTGAGTGATGTATAGAAGTAGTAACACTCTTGATCCATATGGCTGATACAAACACAGCCATCTTTTCAAATTACAAGATGAACGAGTTTGGTGGAGATTACCAAACCCTAATCCTTGGGGTTAAATAAATGGTACAAATTTAGTGCATCTCCTAGGTGAAGTAATTCCTGCAGTACCCATGAGCAACGTAAGAAAATGGAAACTTTCTAAAAGACCTCATGGTTGAGAATTCATTTTTTCCTTTGTGAGTTCTTTATGCCTTTTTTGACTAATGTGAATATTCAGGGTAACTTTTCAAGTGAGGAATCTCAGGTTGTGATGTAATAACAGTAGATAAATGCTGAGGATGCTGACTTTTGTCTTTTTTTTCAGTTGAGAATCTGAGCACTAGCAACTCAATAATGCATCAGAGATGCAAAATGGAGAATGTAGAGTAGGTCCTGAGTTGTTTTATAAATGCAGTTTGAAGCTAATCAAGCTTTTACATCTGGAATAAAGCAGTAGAAATCAGAAGGAGGAGGAAATGAGAGGCTGTTCTGGCATAGTGGTTGTGGAAATAGAACAAGGCTACCATGATCTGTGTAGCCAATAATGTAATTTGCCTGAATTTGAACACCTCTTGCATTTCATATTTCCTTAATTTTTAAAAGTTTCATAAGTGGGTCATTCGGAGCATTAAACTTACTGTCTTTTCATGCTAGAAAAAGAATAAAAGTTACTTTGAGCATCCTAAACAAATATTAACAGTGTAATCTGGATTCTTCTCTCTTCCTAACAGTTTAAAGGTGCTAACCAGTGTATTACACCCTTTCCCTGTAAATGTTGACTGTTTCAACAAGTATGTGTGTGACTTTCAGCATTCCTTTTGTCTCTAGTCGTGAACCTTTAAGTTTTTGTGCTAGGCATTGTAGGAACACAGAAAAAACCTCTCATCTGTTTCCCTGTGAGTCAGAAGATCTGTTACTGCATCTGTGGCACCATCTCCAGAAGGGAAAGGAAATAGAAAGGAAAACTAATCCTTCTCTTAATATGGGAGAATTGATAAGGAAAAAAGATGGAAACTGGATCTTCATTTAGCTTTGCATGAATGTCTGTTTATCCTTTGAATGGATGTCTATAAGAGGGACATTTACTGTGGTGTTAGAACATATGTAAAAAATGTGTAGAGATGGTATTCTACCCAAATCTGACACAGAATCCCTTCACCCTCACCCATAAAAAGCTGGGGACTTCAGCCCACAGTGAGTTGGCCAAATTAAATGCTGCCATTAAAGCAACTGATAGCTCAAAATAAGTATTTTGTTTGTGTTTTTGAATTGGCCTTAAAAATTTGCTTACTAAAATTCTTGATTTAAATGCTATTAAAGGGAAAGGGTGACTCTGGTTCCACTTTTTTCGTGCTTAGATTTTACAGATGGAGCTGAGAAGCTAGATTGCTAAGGGGAAATTTAAAGCCTTCAATGGCCAATTTGATGGATATGAGAGTTCCTTGCCAGCAGCCGAACAAGTGCCAGGTAAACATGTGATTTAAAGGAAGACTCTGCAGAGGTTTCTGCTCATTTGTGTTGTTTTTACCTTGAAGAAAGCCTGAGGGCTGGAATACCAGCGCCTCTTTTAAATTAGCTTATTCATTCACAAAAAACTTTTTGATTATGAATATAGCTGGATTTCTACTAGGCTTTTGAAGTGTCCATTGAAGGGTTTTCTTTGTTTCTCCTGCAAGCTCTGTGACTGTTCTTGTGGAATTAATTTTTTTTACCTGTATCCCTTTTCATTATTTAGTCTTTATTAAAATCACTTTTTTTATTCTCTATAGAGGTTATATATGCTCATGAGCCAGAATCATGTGTTCAGTACTTCCAGAGCTGTTTGCCCTAGAAAGCTCATCTTGATATAATTTTGAAGTTGAGGGGGAAAGGCAACTACACTGAAAGCTAGAAAACACAGCTTTAAAGCCACATCTGGAATTCTTAGTGTTAGTGGCTCCAACTTTAAACAGAGAATATAGAGATTTTATATGCCATAAAACTCAAGTAGCCTTGGATTCAGTATAAGAGTAGTCACCCGACCGTTATGTTGAAGTCCATCTACCCAATACTTTGAAGTATGATTGTAGTCAGAGTGATACCTGTCTATGTATAAAAAGAGGAAAAAAAATGTTTCAGTATAAACTTAAATGGACTGGAAAAAGTGCCAAAATCTTGCTTTTATCCTCTGCAAGCAAAGCTGTCTTGTCTGTGGAGTCTTACGTTCATCACTTTAAATTTCATCATATGAGAATAATACAAACATTTTGGCCATGTCCATTTATTTTCATCTCATAAGAGAAATTATTTAGGCTTTTGTTTTATTAATTAGGTTTCATTGACAGCTTTCTCAAAGACTTAAGTGGAAGCAGAAGAAACTTCTTTACCCTTAAACATTGGGTTCAAATGGGCTGTCTGCTGTAAATGGAAAACTGCAGTTGATTAGTCAATGGAAGGTTATTTGCAGGATTGTTCATGTGTCATTGAGTTCTGCCTTGTTTATTGTTCATCTATGACCTGTGAAAAACAATATTTTAATGATTTGATTCAATTGTTTCCAGACAATGAAGACAATTATGAGACAAGTTCATGTTTAATTTTCCACTAGGAAAAAGTTTAGTTTATCCTAGTTTAAATATAAACTGTCTGAAAGATAGTGTTGTAGTTAGATGAGCAAATATTTCCTATCATACTATGTGACAGAAGAGCAATAAACATAGCATCAGAGCCACGATCATAAGTACAGTGCAAAATGCTAAGTATTATTGACACTTCTTCATTAGAGACAGTTATTTATAACTCCTTTGTTCCTAATCCTTCAAGGAAAAATACTGCTTCTGTCTGAAAATGGAAAATGTGTATTCCTTACTTGGTAGTTAGAGACACTCAGAATAGCAGTGATTCTTCGTAGTTTGTCTGATTTGCTGTGAGTATTTTTAAATACATGGACATTTCTGAGCTCTACTATGAAATGGATTTGCAAAGAACATTTAACTTTCAAAGTTTTTCTTTGTAAATGTTCTTGGCTATTTTGCTTATTGTAGTTTGATCATTTTCCCTTCTGTACGAAGAAGTCATCTTGTAAACATCAATCTCATGTAGAGATTGGTGAATTTTCATCAACTATTAAAACAACTCTAACTCTTATCTTTTTTATATTAGCCTTTGGTTCAAGGATTTATTCGTGTTGTGTGTATTTCTTGTCAAATACTTTATGGACTGGAGAAAAGTGCATTTAAAGACAGTGATTTGATGTTGGAGAATTCCAGGATAACCTAATTCAAGCACTGACAATAAAAACCCACATCTTGTAATATGTGGTTTAACCTCAGCTGGCAACTAAGCCCCACACAGCTGCTCACTCACTCCCCCCATGTCTGGATGCGGGAGAGAATCAGAAGGGTAAAAGTGAGAAAATTCGTGTGTTGAGATAAAGACAGTTTAATAGCTAAGGCAAAAGCCACTCACAATCAAAGAAAACAAGGAGTTCATTCACCACTTCTTATGGGCAGGCAGGTGTGCAGCCATTCCCAGGAAAGCAGGATTTCAGCCTGTGTAGTGGGTTCTTGGGAAGAAAAATGCCATCACTGCAAAACCTCCTTTCTTTTTCTTCCCCCAGCTTTTTATGCCAAGTGTGCTGCCATATGATATGAGATATTCCTTGGATCAGTTGGAGTCAGCTGTCCTAGCTGTGTCTGCTCACAGATTTTTGTGCCCCCCCAACCTCCCTGCTGGTGGGGTGATGTGAGAGGCAGAAAAGACCTTGACATTGTAAGCACTGCTCAGCAAAATAAGTAACACATCTCTCTGTTATCAGAACTGTTTTCAGCACAAATCCAAACGTGGCCTCATACTAGCCAGAGTGAAGAAAATTACCTCTGTGCCAGCCAAAACCAGCACAACTTCAAAAGAATATTGGGCCTTTTCCATAATCACAATAGCGGTTCAAATGCAAATTTAAAGCAGCATGTTCTGCCTAAAAGATGTTCAGAACCAAATAGGAACCTAGATTGGTTTTGGTTGAAAGGGACCTTAAAGAGTGCCTAGTTTCAACCCCCTGTCATGGGCAGAAACACCACCCATGACATCAGGTTGCTCAAAGTCCCATCCAACCTGACCTTGAACACTTCCCGGGATGGGGCATCCACAGCTTCTCTGGGCAATCTGTGCCAAATGCTTCCCCACCCTCACAGTGAAGAACTTCCTAACATCTAACTTATCTATTTTCTTTTTTAGTTTCAATCCATGGTGATGTAAAAAATGGCTTTCCCTATTTTCTGTAAGACCCTTTCAAATACTGAAAGGCCACAATATGGTTTCCCTGGACCCTTCTGTTCTCCAGGTTGAACAACCCCAGTTCTCTCAGCCTGTCTGCAGAGGAGACATGCTCCAGTCCTCTGATCATTTTAGTGACCCTCTGGGCTTGTTCCAAGAGGTCCACATCTTTCTCTTGCTGGTTCCCCCAGACCTAGATGCAGTACTCCAAGGGCAGAGTACAGGGGGAGGATCACCTCCCTCGACCTGCTGGCTTCACTTCTTGTGATGCAGCCCACAGCTGGCTTTGGCTTTCTGGGCTATGAGTGCACACTGTTAGTTCATGTCCAGCTTGTCATCCACCAGAATCCCCAAGTCCTTCTCCACAGGGCTGCTCTCCATGAGTTCTTCTCCCCATCTTGACTCATGTCTGGGGTTGCCCTGACCCAGGTACAGCGTTTTGCACCTGGGCTTGTTGAACCTCATGTGTTTCTCATGGGCCCACTTGTACAGCTTGTCCATGTCCCCCTGGACAGCATCCTGTCCTTCTGTTGTGTCAGCTGCACTGCTCAGTTCCTGTCATCTACAAACTTGCTGAGGGTGCTCTCAATCTCCCTGTGTCATTGATAAAGATATGATATAGCACCAAACCCAAGACACCTGAGGGACTCATTACCAGCCTCCATGTGGTTATAGAGTCATTGAGCACCAAATGAATGAATGTTCTTCAGTCAGTAGTTTTTGGGGAAAAAAAAAAAAACAAACAGCTCACTTTTCACATTTTTAAAGTGCTTGAAAAACTAAACATGAGTGTCCTGATTTATGCAAATGTTGGTCCTTGATAGGGACCAATGTGTTTTTTCTCTCTTATGCAACAATTTGCATTGTCTTCAGTTTGAGAAGTTGCTGAATGAGAACTGTCAAGGAACTGAAAATCCTGGTCAATCTAGACCAATCCTGCATTAGACAGTTTCAAACAAGCAAACTTGTGTTTTCATTTAGAGGCAAATAATTGACTTTTTTCACCTGTATGCAATAATTCATCATTTGAGATTTTCTTATCTAACCATGTAAATAATGAAAGAAAATTCAGTCTCTCTATGCACTCTTTGTTTGATTCTTATCCTACATGTCTGGGCACCTTGAAGCTAGTGCTAAGGAGGTAGGTTCTTTTCCATGTTGACTTTCTGACTTTAACCCTGGAAGACATCTTTGATGTTCATCAGTGTGGATTTGAAGTAAGATCTGTCTACTTGTGGAGAAATGAATTTGACTGTATTGGGAGCCTCCTGAGCTTCTCTCTTTCAGTCTGTGACAGAATGTTGAACTACATAGAACTTTTATTTTGACAGAAAAGGAGCAAGCCACTATTTTTTAAAAATGTGACACAATTGGGTTTTCCAAAGAAACAGACTTATCTTAACAAGCCAAAGAAAGACAAAAATGTGGCTTACAAAATATCAGTATGAATTAAAGAAGGTCTTCCCACTAAAACCCAGAGTTTTGTAACTGTGTATAATCCCCAGGGAGACTACCACTAATGTCAAGAATTCCAGCGTTGAAGAGGATTTTTTGCAGTATGAATTTATTATGAATTCATAATTCCTGTGGAATTTTCAATGTCTGCTCTATCTCCGCGTGCAGTTTTAATAAAGCACGGTACATTCCCTTGATATGGTAACAGCATACATTCTCCTGAATATTTTTCTTCCTTTTCTCATAAGATGCTATCATTGTTTCAGGCTGAAAATTCTCTTGGCTTGGATGTTCTGAGGGAAACATCGCAGTTTAAAAGGGAACTCAGGCAGTTTACAGCTTCATCAGTCAGCTGTGCAAACTGAGAGAAGGGACTGGAGAGGGTTTTGTGATGATGGAGTTTCTGATGTTGGTCAGGGTCAATATAAAAGGAGCATACAGTCTTTTTTTTGTTTGTTATGTTTGCAGACTACAGATGTGTAGTGATTTTTTTTGGGGGTGGGGGTTTTTGTTTGTTTTAGTAAATGTTAGTCAGCCTGTCATCTTTTAATGGTAGTCTGTGAGCCTTTCTTGGGAAGCACAGCTCACAAGTTTAAACCCTAGAAGAACAATTAACAAGTTTTCATTAGTTTTGTCTGTATAAAATTGCAAAGTACAGATGCATTCAAAGAAACATGAATAAATAAAAGAAAAAAAAATAAAGTAGGCACTATTTTAGGGGTTATCATATTCTTCTTTAGGCCAAACTCCATTTTACATCTGCCACATACAAGAAAGTTTATGGTATATATTGGCTTTTTGGGTTTGAACAAATGCAGCTAAAGAGCCAGTGAAAGCTAAGACAGCAGCTCTGAACCCATCAAGCCTTGGCAAACATCTGAAGGAAAGGTATCTTGCTCTCCTGTTAAAGAAGTGGGGTAAAGAGGAACTGAGACCCCGAGCTCTGGGGTTGGATCTCTTGTACACTACATACCAAGTTGGAGCTAGGGCAAATACCACTATTTCTCATAGAATGTTCATCTAGAATATTCTTGTCTACACAATATGTTGAAACTTGTCTGTGTAAAAAGAAATCATAAAGAGTATTAATGTTCTTCTATTTACCTTTAGAAAAGCAAGCATTGTCTGCCATGTGGTTGTGCCTTAACCTTGGCTGCTTTGAGATTATTTGTCTTGGACCTGATGGCTTTGACCTTTCATACTCTGGGTTTACCTGGACTGTAGCTATCACTGTGGGGCTCCAGGAGCTGGTTGTCCCTGGGCTCGACTGCTTCCTAACTGTGGCAGATGCTGAATCTCTTTCACAGCCAGAATTTGTGGGTTTTTTGAGCATGCTTTTCAGTGAGCTTTGCTATTTTTATTATTTCTGAAGCATGTTTTTGTGGTCTGTGGTTTTGAGCATGTGGTTTCCCCCTCTCCCTTGTCATACATGTGGAGCTGAAAACAAATTACTGTAATATAAACCAAAGTGCCCTAGTTCACCATCTCTCTTCTTCTGCTGCTGCTTTTTATGTCACAGTTTCCAGACAACAACCTTATTGCCGAGAAACAGCAAATGCACACAATATTCAGCAACAGTTAAAATACTGGTGTGTCACCAGTGCTGTTTAAGTTACAAATACAAAATACAGTGTCATAGGTGCTACTGTAAAGAAAGATATTTCTCTCCCAAGCAAGCCTAGTAAACCTTTGTTTCTTCACAAGAGTTATGAAGGTCGGAACAGCTTCAGCTCCAGATATTCTGGGATATTTCCATATTTGGCAGGAACTGCTCTTCGGATGTAGCTACATAGTAAATACAGTTGCAATGCTTGTGACTGCTCTAATTCCATTGCTTCTAACTAGTTATAAAAGCTTCTATCTGTGGAACAACACCAAGTGGTAATACATGGGTGAAGCCTGCTGAAGGAACTTGTGCCAGATCTGGAAGCAGAACACTGCATTTATTTGTAGGCTTTTTATTTTTGCCACGTTACATTCATTTTGTTGGTACAAGAATCAGAATGGTTTCTCCTCAAAAATGAGGAAACACAGTACAAGCTCAAGCGACGTGGAAGCAGCTGAACTGAAGAAAGTGAGGAGCTCTGAATTACCTTTTTCTTTTAATGGCTCTAAATATACAAACTTCATCTTTTGACCTCATCTCTACATTGTTCTATATTTTGTTCTCTCTAATACTTCCCTGATGAGCCACACAGATCAAAGAGATTAAAACTTGTTTGCTACTAATCTGACATAAAGGCCATATTCCTCAGTATTTCAAGGTAAAATGGTAAGTAATCATGGCAATGAGGAAAGTCTTTTTGTTTGCAATATGACATAATTAAGCTGCATCTGGCAGCACTTTGTTTGCAGAGTGTCCACAGAATTGTTCAAACATCATCCGTGGTACTGATGCCACAACCTGGGAAGTAGTCAAAATACTTAATTTTTACAGGCTTCATTGGAAACAAAGAGCAAAAGAAAAGCCCACTCTTTTCCAAGTAGAAACATGCCAATCCTGCAGTGAGTGCAGGGGATGAAAGAGCATAAAAATTTCAAATCAACACAGAAAAAATACTAAAGGAATATAGTCTTTTCATTGATATTGGTCTTAATCAGATTTCTTTATTAAAGAGCTGATTGCATAAAAGCTGAAAGATTAAGTGTGTTCCAAGAACTGCACCATTTTTGTTTTTAAACTGGTTTTCAGCTATGCAAGAGCTGCTAAATTTGTTTTAACTAATAGCACTTTTAAAATGTAGGAGGACAGAAAAGTGCACTTGTAAAGGGATACGTTTCTCAATGTTTCAGGTTTTTCCTTTGTCTCTGGTACCACGAATGTTTCCAGCCCAGCCTGAAAATATAGCACTTAATCTGCACATTGATGGTTATTAGACATGAGCATGTCTCTGGGCTCTGTTAGAGCTTCTCTGTGGGCCTGTTGACCTTGCACTAATTAGAGGATGTCATTCCCAATGGGATAACAGCAGATCTGCCCTTAATGCTCTGGGATTGACTTAATGCGTGAAGTGCACAATGCTACGTAGATTTCTGTGAAAACAGGCTACTATGGGAGCAGCTGTCTAAGCATGTTCTTGCCTTGATAGACTTTCAAGCCACTTGGACTTTCTTTCTGTGGCAGTCAGTGCTGGCAGGTGCCCTCTTATGTTCCAAGGCGAATCTTGCCCCTGGAAAAGTAATTTTCTAAGTGCAAAGAAAGGGCATTGTGGTTTTGCTGCAGGAGTCAGTACCTGATCTTTTCCTGACACTGCTGAACAGGCCTTGAGATCTTGTATATTAGCCTGGCTTAATTGGAAGATTAGAATATTGTTAAAAACTTAGTGGTTGCTGAGGGATTTCTTTTTCCCTTTCTGTCTTAGTTTGTAAAATTGAATTGTAAATTCTCTGTAAATACATGTAGAAGAATAAAAACCTTCCCTTTGCAGAGTTCTGCTGAGTAAGCAAGACTGTATCAGTCTTCAAGATTAAATACCAGTCAGACCTGCTATTCATATGTGACATGCTTATTTGCATTTGCTCTGATCTTTTGCCCAAATAAAAAAGCAGGAACTGAATAGGATTTAATTGTGGGCTTATTTCAGCTTTGTTTTATGGAGGCAGTCATGGAGTATCATATGTATCTGAGCAGAACTTTTGAAACATGGTCCTTTCTGCTCTCCATTTTATCTTCTTAAGAAGGAGATATCTGATGTGTGCTTTTATTGTGGTTTTTATAATTTCCTTCTGACAGAGGCATACATTTAGTGCAATGACATTAGGGTACTTCTATCATAAAGAAGGTAGTGAATTAAATTAATAATTTTTTTCTCACTGTAAGTCCTAAACAAAAAAAAAATATTTCATTTTAGTTTTTAGGGTATGTAGCTTTATAGGGTTCTATTTCATCAAAGCATGAGGGGTGTAATATTAGACCAGATTAATCTTTCTAAAGTTTGATAGGGTTTGTCATTGCTTCTCAGAAGAACTTGCTAAATCTAACTTCTGTCAATTTTGGTTTATTGGTTTCTCTGGATTTCTTCTAAATTATAGTTATCACCCATGAGCCAAACTATTTCACTTATGGCTTAACCATTTCAGTTAACATTAAAACCAGACATGAATATTCAGCCATTTTTAGAAACAATTTATTTTTCAAACTAAGTTTGCAATAGTTTTTTCATGTTTTTCTCATTTACTAGAAATGCACACTAGATATGCTGGTCTGTTTCCACAGGACAAGATGCCTGGTGGTGAGTAAGGTGTACTAAGTATGGTGAAATCATGTTACTAGATGCATTTTATGCTAATTTATGCTCAAAAGGTGAGTTTGTTACTGATGCCTTTTGGCTTGCAGATTTGGTTCTGTAGAGTTACAGTGCTAAGTGTTACTTAGTGGGAATCACATCATGAGAAATACAAGAGACCTTCTTTTAAAATAAAAGCTCTGCCTGTAATATCTTTTTTTATATGAAGTGACAAGTGAGTGGCATATTTTTTTTCCTTCCATGTTATTAACATTTGAGAAATACCAAGGTATTTTTAAGTGTTTGTGTATACATGTAGAGAGATAGAGAGACAGAGATGGGAAAAGAGAAAGTGTCTTAACCACAACATATGTTTCTCTGGAGATTCATCTGTTTTCTTCAGTGACAAAGCCACTTGATTATCCCTGTTGGGATTGCAGGCTAATACAGCTATGGAAGAACGAGCTGGATGCCATATTGCTTAATCAGCCAAGTGATTGGTTAGTCCAGTTATTTTGAGCAGAGGACAGATGCCATAGCCTCTGGCAGAAACAATATAACATGAATTTTCAGATCCTGACAATTTTTGCTACTAGTTGGGAAAAAGATACTTGCTAGACAACTAAGCTTGGAGTATTAAAAACCAGTAGTATGAAAATCAGTGAGGGAGGGCGAACAGTATCTTTTCTAGTGGTGGAAAGGTTCTTGGATATTAAAGATTTATGCAGAATATTATTTTAAGCACTTTCAGATTACTCATTTCAGTTGTCAAAGTTACCTTGACAAACCTCCTAAGTCTCTTAATATGGCCACTAAAGAGCAAAGTCAACATTTAACACATAAGGGAAAACTTTTACAATTCAAGATAGCATTATCCCTGCTCAGAGAAGCACACTCAATGGGGTTTTGCAATAGTTTGTTTTAACGTTATAGTGCACGTACAATGGCACAGAGAGAATAGATAATATCACTGAGAAAAGTTTTCCTGCTAAGCCAGAAGTAAAAAAATTTCACCACTATTAGGTATTATTATTATTCAGGACTTCATAAAGGCTTCAAGCAAAGCTCTTAACACTTTTTTCTCTTCTATATGGAGTAGAAGAATCCTGTTTTGAATTAGTTTGATATTCACTGAGAGTATAGTAAGGAAAGTACCTACAGTTAACTTTCATTTAATAATTTTTTATAATTCAGTTTGGTGTCATTTAAAGAGATTAATTCTAGTCTATAACACAGTGTTCTGCAGGAATTTGTTCCCTGAAAGGATTGTCAAGCACTGGAATGGCTGCCCAAGGAAGTAGTGGAGACACCATTCCTGGAAGTGTTTGATAAACAACTGGACATGGCATTTAGCCCTATGGTTTAGGTGGTGTTCAGTAAAAAGTGGACTCGATGATCTTGGAGGTCTTTTCCAACCTTAATAATTCGATGATTCAATAATTAACTTTTCAAGTAGGTATAACTTTGTCCCATGCTTAGGAATGGAAAATCATGAAGGCATTAAGTCCCAGATGATACACGGGTTGTCTACATGTCAAATTTTTTAAGTAAGTTGCAGCACAAATGAATGCTCAGGATTTCATAGGGCTGGACTGTCCTTTTCTCCTATGCTAGAGATTATGTTGGCTATATTAATGAGAAATGTTTTATATTTGGAAGTAGTAGTAAATGAGGAAATGGGAGACTGATATGAAAGAAAACTCATGAATATATGCTTTTGTGCATACAAAAAGACAGCCTGTTCTATTCTTACATAATATAAATGTCATGAATTGAAAGTAATCTATTAAATTAAATGGAAGATGATAATGAAAAGTAATGTAGAATAGTCTGTAACCTCTTGAAAAAGAAATCAATATAGTTTTCAGGAATTAGTTTATCTTGGGGTCCCAATAGTACCTCTGAATAAACCCATCCATGACATTTCCCTCATCTTTTGTTGTTACTCTTCTGTCAATCACATTTTCCTCTCTAATTTGGTCTTCTTGTATTTTGTTCTGATGTGTTCCTTTGATTCTGTGTTCGGGACTATTGTGGTTAAGAGGTACAAAGCTTGTTATTTTACACAAACTTATTATGAGCCAAAGTAAAGCATTCTGCACTTGATTATGTGCTGGCACTTAATGTCCTTGCCTTTATTTAATACTTTAGACTATTAAAACCTGTTCTTTGCATATTTTGCAACTATTTCATCTATTTTAATTTTTGTCCATGTGTTAAACTTTGGTATTAGATAATCTCAAAGTCAACCTTATTTGTTTAACAATGATGGCAACAGAGCACTTTTGGAACCAAAGTGTTGCATGAAAAATGGTTTTTAGAAGGAAGTCTATGCTTTTTTATCTTTAAGTGCAATGGTAAAATCTACCCCTGGACAGAAGGCTAATAAAGACTTGCTCATCACTCAAGCTGAAAATACACACTGATGGAAGCGGGTGTTGCTCTTCTGCCTTCCTAGGAACATTACAAACAGACATTTTTGGATTTGGCTCAGAAACTTGTAGTGATGTGAGTTCTTGAAGGTTCAAGTGGAGAGCAGGCCTTTTAGCCTGGCCTTTGCATAAGAGATTCATATACTCTGGGTATATGGATTATCCTACATAAAAGGTCTTCATCAGTTTTTACCATATGGTTAAAACATATATACATATTTTTGCTGTTACATCCAGGCACTGTGAGGCAGCTGGTATTAATGAATAAAAATAGCCAGCAAAATCCTGGCATGTGGATGCTGGAAGGAACAATTTATAGCCAAAGGTCTTGTAGATTACTAGAAAGGAGAAAAAAGGAACAACCCCAAACACATGACCTCTGAAAGTATGTATGAACTCAAAGTTTCATCTGCATTTTGGGCACCTGTATTGCTCAAGGCAACAGAATATGGAACTGATTAAAAGATATTAATTCTATTTCTCTTGCCAAAAATTACAGGGAAGGCGATTGAGGAGTGTGGTGTTCTTTTTCAAACACCATTGCTGTAGTTTATCTTTTAATTGATACTAGTATCAAGACATTTGTAGCTTCATGAAGAGCTTGTGAGAGATACATTTCTCTAAATAAATGAAATATAATTTACAAGGTGAGCCTTGTAATGCAAAACTGTGAGTTCTAATAACTTATTTCATAGACCTGGTTTGGATTTTTGCCTTCTGAAAAATAAAGCTGACCTTCCTTCTCCACAGAACAATGACAAAATGCAAGGTTCTTATGTTTCAGAAAATGACTCATTGGTAGTCCTTAGCATGTCATAATTGCTATTTACCAAGCTTAGTGAGGCTCATTTTATGGGTTTATCCTGTTGGAATTTTTTTTTCTGTTTGTTTTTTGCCTGAAAAGGACTGTGGTTCAAATAGTGGGATGATCAATATAGCATGCAAATTGCTAATTTTAGTGTCAACACTAAAAGCTATTGTTGTGTTGTAGTGAGAAAAATCTTGCATCTTTATTTGCAATGTGACTATACTGGCAGCTGCAGTTCTTAATTGCCATAAAAAGGCACAGGAGCAGTTACCACTGCTACATCCCTACTGGATGGGGTGTGGGATTCTGTTATTCCACAGAACCATGAATATTGATTGGCATTAGATGTTATCATAGGTTAGCATGGAAGAGAAAAATACAAAAAATTCAAAATAAGATCAAAATAAATTTAAAACAGGCATTTTATGGAAATATATTTTAAATGTTCCATCATTCATTCAGTTCATTCCAAAAGAAACTGAGTAATGCCCAAGTTATGTTAAAGTTGGGAAGGAACAGAGATCCTGATCTAGAGAGAAACACAGCACCAGCATTGGTCAAATTTGGTCAAAGAAATTAAGAAGAGAAATAGGGATGTATTTCTGTAGCTAGCATGATTATGAGTTGAAATGGATTACATAGAGATGTGATCGTTTTTTTTTCCCTTGTTTCATAAAAAGACCACAAGCCTTGAAAGGTGCTTTAGACAAAACAAGGTGGGATGCAGGAGAATCCAGCTGAAATACTGCAGGTATGAAGAGAAGCTATACAATGGCGTACAGCTGATCTACAGGAAGGCATCTACAGAAAATATTCCTCTCTACTGTAATTTGTCCTGCATGAGAATTTCCCAGATTGCATTTGTTCTTCTGACTGCAGTGACAAATGAACAAGACTTGCAGCAACATTGAGCTGTGACCAAATTTTTCTTCCCTATAAGGCTGAGGGGAACATAAGCAGGATACTGATGTAAAAAGTGGAACAACTTATTTCCTGATTATGCATCTATGAACTCCAGAAAAGCCAATAGGGGTAAATGCCTGGTGGTTTTGTGGCTTCATTACAGGAAAACTCTTGGAATATGGCAATCATATACAGCAGGCAGGCAGACAGTTCCAGTGAGAACTCATTTCATGGTTAAAACTGCTAAACTGTGTTTTAGCTCTTTTTCTTTCAAAAGATAATGCTGCTTGCCATTGTTAAATTTGAATTTTTGTTACCCACCATTGTTGGTAATGGCTTGTTAGATGCTTGAAAATGTGCATATTATTAAAGAGTAATATCCATTCTACATCTGTGTTTGGCAAGTGTGAAATGCATGTGTATGGATGGTTCTAATACACTGCTTTGGCTTTCAGTTTGAAAGCTATCACCTGTATTCTTTGCCAATTTCCAGTGACTATTGTCAGCAACCATTTGCTGTGAATATTGGAGGAAGAAGAGAACCTAGGAGAGGCATACTTCGATTTTTCAGCAAGAAATGTATGAAAATGGAGGGTAATTCTAGGTTGGATGTTCACCTAATCCTAACAGAAAATGAAATTGCAAACAAAAAAAAAACCAATAACACAAAAAACCTTCAGGAAAATTAATCTTTTCCTGTAACAAATTATGAATACAAGCCTTGAACCAAAAATTCAGGTTCATTGTAGTTTGTAGAGATGGAAATAAATGTCTGTGGTAGTGAGGTACTTTAAAACCTCTTAGAACAACAGTGTTTGTACATAGAATTTTAGCATTTTTGCCAGGAAAATTCAATTCCAAAGCTCCCACATGTGAGGCATTTCTAATTTTACCCAGCTGAAATTTATCCTGTCAGCTGCCAGCTCTAATTGCTATGTTGTTTTGTTGCTTGGAGAGGGATTGGAACTCTTCATTTTCGGAAAATTCTTGCTCATAAACTGCAAGTTAATCTTCATTGTGGCTGAAAAAAATATAAAATCCTTGAGTGTTTTATATCAAATAGTGTAAATCTCCTCTTAATACTCTCTTCCTACTATTTTTTTTTTGTGGAACAACTGCTTGACAACTTTAGTATACAGAGTGTTTTCAAAAGGAAAACGATTCACTCGCGGAGGTCAGTGGTGCGAACTCACAAACTGGTAGTGGAGGGATCTTATCACAGAGAGAGCAAGCTGGCCCCTTAAGTGTGCAAGTTACTTCTCTTTCAAAAGGAATAACCTGAGTTAAGTGTGCACATCCATGGGTCTCTTGGAATAGTAGATTTGCTATAACCACATGGACCAGCCCCTACCAAGGGGACTGTTTATCTGGTGGTAGGAAGATGTGTGGAAAGTAAACATTCATATAAAAATCCTGGGATTTATGTGCTCTGTTATGCCACTGTGATATTATTACAGAGAGCAGTAGCAGTATAAAGTAGGTGCAAGATAGAGATGAGTTATAAAATAACTCCTGTCTGCCACAGTTGGAATATCTTTCCAGACTGATCAAAACAAAAGCTTTTTTTTACAAGGAACTGAAGTATTTCCATGGCTAACCTAACAATGTAAGTTGAATAAATCCCCAGTTACATCCCTTTATCAAAATCTCAAGGGGTCTGAAGAATGGATTTAGATGTCACCATTAGACAGTTTTCTCACACACAAGTTGGTACCAACAGTATCGGGTAGAACACTGTAGATGTTTAAATGCTGAAAAACAAACTTATTTTGCCACAGACTACCCATTTTCATCTTAAAAATGTGGAGTCTTAGAATACATACAAAATGTCTAAAATATATAAAAGAAGAAAAATCTATATAAGACCTCTCTAAAAATCCAGGTAAACTATTGCATACTTTTGATGTACAAGAACTTAATGCACCTCTTCTCTGTATTCAGTATGCTGGGCAGTCCATTCAGATGTAAGGGTTATCATACCTACAGATGCTTTTAAATTGACTGAAATGAAGATATCTTCTTAGCATCTTGTTGTATAAAGTGTGCTGTTATTGCATCTCGTTATTGAGGGTGATAAGAATCTCAGAGATCTCTGTGGCTTTTTTATTGCTGGCATACATTGCACGTGCCTGCTGAAATGAACACCGTGCATTAGAGTTAGCTGGGAAGCAGTCTGCTTCCAGACCTTACAGCCTGTAAGTGTCATACAAGAAAAAAACATTGCAAGAAAATGTAATGGTAATAAGGCATCCCGTGATGAAAAACAAATGCAGAGTACATTTCAGATTTATAAACTTTTTGAATTCCTTTATTCTCTTTCCATGCCTGAAAGAAAACTGTACTGTCATTTACCCTCAGAAAGAGGCCTGAAGTGGTGATTTGGTAAATCTTCATTAGCAATGCTAGGTACAGTTGTGGGAGGACGTCAAAGATTCATATGAGCACCACCTGGCTCCTTTAGTTTTACTACAAGTATAATAGTTTTTTATGCTAGCTAACTCTGGGAGGACTTACTTATCTATGACATGCAAAATTGAATAAGTGAATACAGGAATGTAAATGTTCAACATGTGACATGAAAACGTTTAAAAAATATGTTGTAAAGGTTGCTTAAATATTTTAATAAATATTAGAGACTTCTTTTTTTTTTTTTTTATGTATGATGAGGATAGCTTAATCTTTTTCCCCAGAAGGCCTTTTGTCAAAAGAGTTTCTTTATAAATTCCTCCTGTGTCTTGGTATTATGTAATCTAAAAGTCCCTTGGCTATAATAAATATTGGTTAGCTGACCTTTTAAATCAACATTTTAAATAGTTTTGTTTCAGCCCAAAGTTATTTGTAAATGAAACAAATGAAATTATTGTCTTTATTTATTACTCCCATTGAGTCAATTCAGTTTTCCATAGAAATATGATTATTAAGACATGACATTGAACTGAAAGTAGAGATACCTGATTCGTTGCTCATTGTGCAAGTTTATGTTAGGATAGCCCAAATAACACATGCAAGAGTGCTGTAATTGTAGTTTTTGTATTCTAAGGGCATTTTTAAGCCTCTTTGAATCTTTGTGCAGTCATGTCTCCGCAGTAGCAGACAGATACAAGCTTTCCACAAAGAAGATTGATAGAATTCTAAGACCCTGCTAAAAAAAAGCAGTAGGAACTTTCACAAGAATGCCTATCTAAAATGATGATTTTTTTTTTTTTTTTTTTTTTTTTTGCTTTTAGGATGACAGCTATGCCAAAAAAGGACCTGATTTTCCTAAGAAACATGAAGGAGGACATGAAGCAGGTGTGGCCATGCACTAGAATGAGCCCACAGGAGGGCAACCTGTCTCGTTAGAGAACAGGAGCACATGAAACACAAGAATAGAGTAGGTGAGCAGGCTTTTTTTGGCCTTTAGGAAGGCTAAAGAGAGACTTTGTGTCTATCTACAGCTATCTGATGGGTAGGTTTAGAGAAGGGAAACACTTCTTGGAGGTATGTAGCAAAAACTAAGAGGTAACAGACACAAGTTGCCACTTAACAAATGAAGTTGTTAGTTATTAGAAAAAATCATATTCACAGCAAGGGGTAATCAAATATTTAAAATAGTTAATCAGAGAGGAGGTGAAATATTCATCCTTGGGGATATTAAAAATTCAACTGGAAAAGGTTCTGAGTAACCTGCTTTGAACAGGGAATCAGATGAACTTGAGAGAGGTCCTTTCTATGAACCCTGGGGGAGAAAAGGGAAGAAAAAAAGGTTTTATTCAGAAAAAAAATCTTATGTCTTTGATGAAAATTGTGTGTTGTGATGTTAAAACTGACCCATGGAAAAAAATCTGAACATTTTGAGAGACATGTCTTGGAAAAAAAATCCTGATGAACTCTCCCTATAAGTCAACGAAGTTATTTATCTTTGTACTTCATCACCTTTTCCAGCTGTAGGGAACATCTGTTCCACTGGAGTTACCATCTCTTCATTAATTTATATCTGCAGATGGCAAAAAATGGGAAAAAAGATAAGAAAAAGTGAACTTCAGGAAAAACCTAGGAAAAATACCATTTTCTTGGTCATTTTCTCCTTGTAGCCTTTCTCACACTTAAGGAAGTTATCCTTGCAAACTGTAAGGAAATGCTTTGTGACCAAAGATTGCCTTAGCCCTCCCATGATTTCCATAAAATGGACTCACATACTTTTAAGATTAAGGCAGGGTGTTACTGCAATAAAGTTAAAGAAAACCTCAACAAACCAACTACTAAAAATAAAAATAGAGTAATTGACAGTATGAGTAAATGAAATATGGTTGGTAAGAAGAGGCATGACAGGTTTACAGATTTCCCCTGCTCCCACTCCCTCTCAGTTCTTCTGTCTGCTCTGTTTTCATAGGCTTGTCCCTACCATTGTCAATTCTGTGACTGTCCCTTATATGAAGTTTCATGCTGCAACTCTTTGGCCTGCTGCATCTTGTGATCCCTCTGGTCTTCTTCCACTAATCTTGCCTTGTGTCTGCCAAGCACAGTCTTTTACACCCCTCTTCAAGTTATTCACTTAATTTCTTAGAGGAACAATGAAATGTAGAAAATAAACCGTAATAATCTTGTCTGTCACACAAGGTTTAGGCATAAATCCAGTTTTTCTTGTTACGAACTTCTTCTGTAGAAAGGGCTTGCGAGAGGGCATGGTACAGTTCACAGGGAGAAGAAAAAAAGGATATTAAACTACCATCTTGATTTGTGGGCAGAAAAAGCCTGGATTTGAGGAGGATTTATTCATGTTGTTGGACAACAGAATTATTCATTTCTTGAACCTGTAAGTCAAGAAGTAACGAATATTTTGCTACTTCTTTTTCACTATAAGCTCACTGAACTCAAGAAATAACTCCTTTCACCTGCATTCTTACTTTTATGGGAAAGGGAACATCAAGTGTATTTTGTACCAGAGCCCAACTGTGTTGAACAACTGTGTGCACATTGTTTTATTATTTTATTTTTCTCTTAGCCTTTTTTTATGATTCTATTGTTCCCATATGTGTTCATCTGAAATAAATATCTACCAACTTTCCTTGGAGCAGTCAGAAACCACTAATGAGCTGTTACATAGCAGCTGTGTCAGATTACTACCAGTTTTCAACCAAATTCTCTGCCCTTCTTGCTCTTCTTGCATCTGCTCCAAAGCATCACTGGAGATTTTTCATTGGCAATGAACTCTAGGGTCACTAAAGCACTCAGTACCATGCAGAATCAGCTTTATGAATATATCCAAGATGGACCTTTGCTGAAGGGTCTTCCAAATGTCAATTATGGACACATTCATTTCACGTAACAGCCAAAAGCTTAGGTCTTGTGCAGGTTCATGCTACAGAACTACAGGTAAAATCAGAATGATCACATCTAGCATGACTGTACTGGATTAGGATGTGCTTTTCCTTTCCACTACTGCCTGATGCTTTGAATGTCATAAATGGTCTCCTTGTTGAGCTGTATTTGACCAACTGCTGTCATGCCTGTACTCTTTTCACTGCCACATTCTTCTTCTTGTCCCACAGACAGCTGAACAAGTTGCATTCCAGAAGCTCAATGGGAGCTGGAAAGAGAATAAAAGTGTCCTTCTGGCTTTATTTCAATATCTTTGCCAGATCCTGATGTTGGGTGGAACCCGGAAAGTACTCACATAGAAAAACAATTGAGAAAATACCATTAATAGTACTAATTTGGTTTTTAACAAAGTTGAGAGCGCCTTAAAACTTAGAATAACCTTCTACAGTGGTTTATTTGTTTGATGTGGTTATTCCTTGATAATGACTATAATTTTTTTTTTTATTTTTGGCTTAGGAAATACAAAGTCTGGAACTGACTTCTTGTACTTTCTAATGCTTGAAGTCTTCTGGATCAGATGCATCAGTTAAAAAACAAATTAACAGCTCACACCCACCCCTTCAACCTCCACTCTCCCGAAATAAAGTCCCAAAACAAAAGAGCCCCAAACTTTTTGACTGCCATTATGACCACTGCAAGGGGCAGGGGGAGACCCCATCTGTGTCCTAGTAGTCATGTTTCATTCTTGTCTCAGTGTTTTTGGTACACTGCTCTGATTCTAAATGGAGTAAATTCAGCCTCCAAAAGAAGGGCTCCCTTATGTTTAGGAGCTAGACTGTATCTTGGAAGAATGGTGGTGCCATTGGTGCTCCTCTACTGTTGGCTTTACTGCCTTCTTTCTGTCTCATCTGGAGCAAGGCACTGTCACCTGATGTTCAGAGGTGTCCAGCTGAGTGGGTTGCAGCTTTCCCACAGCCTGGAGACCTCAGGCTTCTGTATTCTACCACAGCTGTTGCTTCTGCCTTGTTAGTGAATTTTCCCTTCATAGGCATCTAACTCCTGGTTTCATTGCTCCTTGCCTTGCATTATCTGTCTGTTGATCCTCTCTCTAGAAGGAATCCTTGCCTCTCTAATGTTAAGTTTTATTGTAAGCCCAACACCATGCTCCTGTAGCTGTTAGTGGATGGTATAATAGAAATAATCATGTCTTAATGGAGTTGAATTAAAAGACATCTCGGTCAAAATTGACGCAGAGAATAAATGACTGTACTATTTCTGACTCCTCAATATTTAACTTTTCTAGACCCTATTCATTAAATTTCCAAGGCTACCAAGTGTGAAGTAGTGTTGAATAACATATCAGTACCTAGACATAGGTCTTCCCTGACTCATGTTGGAATATGAGCCTCATACTTAAGCAGAGGGAATCATAAACAACATTATGGAAATCCAGAGGCATTTCCAAAAGTGTCACTGTGTAACAATACAATGTAGATGACCAGTGCAAAACTAAAATCCTGCCATAAAAACACATTTAAGAGTAGTAAATGGTTCTTAACATTCCTTAATGGTAGAAATGAATGAGTGAGAAATAGAAGAAAATTTTCATTTATGGATGACACTTAGCAGACAGCTGAAGGTCAGAATTAATCCCACATACTTAGCTTTCTAAACCATTGGCCTAATAGTTATTACTTCACAATATTAATAAAGGACATGAAGAGCAGATTAAAGGATCAGAAATACCATCAGATACTGAAGTGTTCTTCAGAAATTTGACAAGATTATCTATGGCCCCAAAAAGCCATGGATAGTGTTGCCAGTGTTTGAGACAAGGCAGATAATCCTCACTAGTTTTTAACTTGTTATGGATCCTAAGAGCAGTAATAATTATAATCCTGCTTTCTCAGACAACACTTCCACTGAAGTTCCTCTTAGTGAAGACCAGAGGATAGGACATATTTTGTGATTAAACTCAATGCTAAAAAACTTTCTCCCCTAATCTTTGATGTTGACTTCAGTGTAGTTTCTAACAGGTTTTTCTTTTAATAATATGCTTGCAACAGAATGGAAACTTTGGTTGGATAGTTTATTGTACTCATGAAAGATTATATCAGAGCATGGACCTCACTGAAATGTTTCGTATTGCTGGCAAATCAGCAAATAATCAGCTTATTTTTTCATTCAGTCCTGATCCAGACTCTTGGAGTAAACAGTGCTCTTTCTGTTGGAATGGGCTTTGCATAAAGACACTCAACTAGCTAACAGTGCATTGTACTTGGAAAAATTCTGTCAGTGATTTGTGTTTTTAAAATATTGTCAAAATAATCTGTGAAGAACTGCACTCAGATGTATCACAAGAACAATTTGCCAAACAATCAGCTGAAGTAGGAGGTTACAATTTTTCAAAGCTTCAAGGGCTCCTGGCAGAGAGGAAAGCTGTGCTATATATGCTGAGAAGTACCAGATAAGCAAGCTTTCCAGTTGCTGCAATGGTATTGTTTTAATTACCCTCCAGTGTCTAATTGTGATCCCCCCTTGGGAAGTCAGAAGTGCAGACATGAGCTTAGGTCAGGCTCTTCTACTTTATAAATAATTGCATGTTTTGGCAGAAAAAAATATTCTGGCTTAAAAGGAGTGAAAACTACAATGACAGTAAAACTCAAACATCTCTCTTTAAACCAGTGTCCAAATCTATGATCAACAAAATTCTAAAAGCAAGATACCTCTTCACAAAGGGCATTAAAACTACTTAGGCATGAAACAATTATATATAATTTGTATAATTGACAGCTAAGCACAGCTTTGTGATACCTGCTTTAATACATATAAGCATAGTGAAAGGAATCTATAGCACGGTTTGAATAATGCAAATTTCTATAAACGTAAATTCTGCTTGATGTCTTGTGGGATTGAGGCAGATCCTGTAACATTTTGATGTTTTTTTCTTTATTCTAGTGATGAAGTCATGTGAGGAAATGTTACCTATCTGGTAATGTAGTTATCATATCCTACTCTTGGACATGAAGAAGTTGATTTTGTTGCACAAGGGAAAAACAATGCAATTGCTTCATGATGCACTAATATTGTAGATATCTGCCCTTGAAGGTGGTGACATTACATTCATGTTAATAATACATAGTTGTTTTCTGTCTGCCTTTGAAAAATACTGCTGGCATTTCTTTCAGTTCCAGTTTCCAAGTTTTCACTGTCAGTATTTTTAAAAGGCCTTTTAATCATACCCTTCTTCTAATATTTTAAATATTATTAGTTTTTAATTGTTATATTATTTTAATTTCTCTCCCATTTCATTATATTTTTCTAGTAATGAAACTTTAAAGGGCACAGTATAAGAGCACATTGTTAATAGCTGTGACTTTTTACATAACTAAGAGCAGGGGACCACCCCTTTGGTTCTTGACATGATATAAATTTATGCCATGCTTTCTTGCTTTGCTATCAGAGAAAGAAGTCTTTGGGGACTGAGATCAAGCTGTTTATTTCACTTTGTTATGTTTTATTTTGGTTTTCCACAAATTCTCATACAGTAGGGCTGTGTTCTCAGCAGCTCTTCCAGACACTATTACAATATACTTACATAATAACATTAACTCTCTTTGATAAAACATTCTTTGAGTTGACCATTGGTGTTATTATTTTTTATTCAACTATACTGAGTTAACTTCCATTCCCCTTCTATATTTATTTTATAATTTAAAAATCAATTTGCAAATGACTTTTTGTAAATTATATATCTGTTTCTAATATTCAGAATATTTCCAAGATCAATACAGTATTTCATATTTGTTGTTGGTTTTGTTAGCAAATTCAAAGATAAATAGATTAATAAGTATAAAATTGAGATATAAAGCATTCTAGTCTACTGTGATACTTAATGTGATTGTGTTTTTTTTTTCCTTTTCTCCCTTGAAAACTTCTGACTGCAGTGATATAGACTTGCTTAGAATGTAATTTAGATTGGAGGTTGTGTGCCTGAGAATAAGCCTTACTCTCTTATAATGGAAGAAGCTACATCAAATCCAGGCTTGTGATGTCTGTACCATGCAAGTAATACAGGACAAAATTTTTCTTGACATGATCACAGAGCAGATTACTTGTAATAATCAACAAGGTCAGTGAGTCCTGGGATTATTTGCTGTAAACCATAATGTAACTCATGAAAATGCTGCCTGTGAAGTCTCTGAAGCTGAGGAATATTAGCAGCTGAAAGCATTCTGTGGAGCTGTGTCCCAGGCTGCTTGCTGGGTTCTTGTCATGTGTCTGACCACTTTTGGAGACAGGGGCTCAATGGACAGTCAGTGTGACCCCATATTGCTGTTCCTAGATTCTACCAGAGTCTACCAGAGCACATTTGTCTCCCACAAGCCATCTGTGGATCTCTGCTCCCCTGTGGAGCTCCAAGGGCTGCAGGGACACAGTGGCCTCACCATGGTCTGTGCCAAGGGCTACAGAGGAATCTCAGCTCTGGCACCTGGACCACCTCCTGGCCCTCCTTCTGCACTGACCTTGGTGTCTTCAGGGCTGCTCCTCTCACGTGTTCTTACTCCTCTCTTCTCTGGCTGCAATAATTCTGTGCAATAACTTGTTTCCTTTTTTCTTCAATACATTATCCCAGAGGCGCTGCCACCATCACTGGCATGGCCCAGCCTTGCCAGAAGTGGATCTGTCTTGGAGCCTGCTGGCATTGGCTCTGTGAGGTGTGGGGGAAGCTTCTGGCAGCTTCTCACAGAGGCCAACCGTGTACTCCTGTACCTCCCACTACCCTGTGTTACCAAAACATTGCCATGTAAACCAAATACAGCATTTCAAAGGAAAGTGAAGAATGGAATTAAGTGCAAAATGGGTTTACCGAATGTAGGTCACAGCCAACTAATCTGGTAGTGTTTTTTAAATTATAATATCTGCCAATGCAACACGCTTGGATCCTAATAATAATCTTCCTGAAGTCAAATACTGAAAGTTAGTAGATATCAGACAGAGTTGAATCAGCCCCAGAGCTTATTTGACAATAATCATGCAGTTCTTTCTGTTTGTCATTAACAAAAATAAAGTTGTCAGGACAGTTTGCTCTTTTGCTTCTCTTGGTTTCATTTGCTTTCTAGTGTTATGTTAATAAAACCTTTTGTCAGCAGATGCAAATTAGACCTCATTTAGCAACAGCAAAATGTTTTGACAAACCTTTTTTTTTCCATGCAGAGTTACATTTTTAGTGCTGAATGGAAACCACATGAAGAAGGCAGATAGAAATTTCTTAATGCAAATCTACAATGCTGGTTTTGCTGACTTTTCCTCCCTCCTGCTTTCATGTCCATCCAGGTATGTCCTATTAAGGACTTTATTGAAGACTTTAACCTTCTACAGATTCTTAGAAAACTCATATGGGATCTGAGGAATAAAAAGTTTGATACTGTAATTTGACTAAGGTCAGTTGGAAAGAAAATGCAAATGAATCTATACAAAATACAGAATTTTTCTGCACTAAGGTCCAAACTTAATTGCTTAGGTCCTTACCAAATGCCCTGAGACGGCCTTGGACTATTGCTTTTTATGTTAAGAAAACAAACAAAACTTTCCTCCTTTATATGAGAAATGAAATTTAATTTATTATGTTCATACAGGCATGACATTACTGATATTTGAGACTGAAATTCTGTTGAACAGGAGGAAATTGTGGCTGGGCTTGGATAATACTGTGTAGCTGTCACATGCTGCCTGAGATTCTCCATTAGCTGGAGTAGTAAAGGCTTGCACTTTAAGGAAGAAAGTGTTATTACTGTGTCACTAAGTTTTTAGTTGTAAGTAATTTACTACAATAAATATGTTTACCAATATAGGTTCAGTATAGTATGTAGAAAACTGTCATAAGTGAACTGTTCTATAAATGACAGCTTGGTGAAAAGAGTAATAATTCTCCCTAAATATCAGAAACTGAGCTGATGAGAAGAAACATATATAAAATGAAGAAGTGGATTCCAGTCACTTCTTTCACTTCATCCAAGCAGGAATAAAAAACAGTCACCATCTCTCCCTTTCATTTGATTAACTCTGTAATCTGCTTTGTTCTGAAAACATTGGGTGTACTCTTTGGAAGACCACCAGAATTACACTAATGTAATTCTGTTTACAGAGTATGAAGTTAAAAGGTAACAGGCTCAAAAGGGAACATCAGAGAATCCTATTTGAATGCACTAACATCCTAACACAACTTAGGCCATAGGTTGAAAAAAATGATGCCAAACAATGAATATGAGCTGCAAGCTGCTAGCCTTTCCTATTTTATGTAGGTAAATCTGTACACTTTGGAGATTAAAAAAATAGTCTAGAAGATTGGAATGTCTTTAAATCCCAGAAGAATTCCTTAATTAGGATGTTCTTTAGTTGGTATATATTTAATCAGAAATGAGACCTCTATTCATATTTTATTTGCTTTCTGCATGTCAGATATTAGGACATTTAGATTACAAAATAAAATTTAAAAGCAGATTCTGCAGTATGAGAAGGCTTTTGTGTTCCTTAAAATTCTTATGTCTTAAGTCCCTTCAGGGAATGCTTTTCATTAACTGGAGAATGAAAGAAACAAATGTTTTTCTACAGGCCCGTGTTTGTCATTTGTTGATAAGCAGTCAAAAAGTCAATGTGACCCATATGTCCAAACAATATGCTGCTGGACATATTTTTCCTAATGCACTGCAAATGAGATAATATATTGATTCTCTTACATTTTCCTTTGTAGAAAATTATAAAATAATATTTTGCACAGTAATGTAAGGAGTTTTCTTCTTTTATTAGTCTTTTGCATGAAGGGCTGAGGTAATGTGATTGGTCCTTGTCCATCCAGCTATTTTGTGCAAGATGAATGAGAAATGATCACTGTGAATTGTTATCTTGGTTCACATTCTAGACCACCTGTGAAAATGGAAGCAAGTGGTGGATAGCAGAAGGGATATTCTAAGTGTGGTTGTGTCTGGTGTCTCAAAATACATGAGCACTGGTGAGGCCACACCTTGAGGGCTGTGTCCAGTTCTGGCCCCTCACTTCAAGAAAGACTTTGAGGTGCAGAGCATATCCAGAGAAGGGCAATGCAGCTGGGGAATGGTCTGGAGCACAAGTCCTGTAAGGAGCAGCTGAAGGAGATGGAGTTATTCAGCCTGGAGAAAAGGAAACTCAGGGGTGACCTTATTGCTCTATACAACTGCCTGAAAGGAGACTGTAGCTGGTGGGTTTTGGTCTCTTCTCCCACGTAACAAGTAGAAATTGCTCCAAGTTGCACCAGGGAAGGTTTAGTTTGAATATTAGGAAAAAATTCTTCACTGAAAGGGTGGTCAAGCATTGGAATAGGCTGTGCAGGAGTGTGGTGGAGTGACCATCTCTGGAGGTATTAATAATCATGTATATGTGGCACTTAGGGAGACAGTTTAGTGGTGGACTTGGCAGTGTTAAGTTTACAGTTGGACTTAAAGGCCTTTTCCAAAGTAAATGATTTTATAATCAGATACAGGCATCTGGGTAAGATATTTTGTTTTAATTTAATTTAATTTTACTTCAGGAATTTCAAATTGAATCTTTTGATTAAGTGTCTTAACATGGATTACAACAAGGAACTTTTCATTCCTGAACAAAGTTTGATGGCCATTATTCAACATTGCCTTCTTGCACATTCTGTTATTACAAAAATATATGTAAATGTGTGCCTATGCATCAGTATATAGATAAGCTGTCCCCAGTGTTTTGTAAAACTTGAACATGAAAATCCTTCATCAGTGGCAGGGATGGGCATGATTGAAGGTCAGTAAATCATTCACATGGTCAGCAGCTTTCAAACCCACACTGAAAAAAGCTTAGAGTAGAATGGAAAAAGATCTCAGAGAACAGTGCCTAGAAATACTGTAATTGGCTAAAAATGTTGATTCATCTCTAAGCTGTATTCTACTTTGGACTAGGAAAGAAAAAAAGCTGCTTTCAATTTTACTTATGCCTTTATGAACAATTCTGAAAAATGTAGAAGTAACATGGATACAAAAGTAGATGAGGTGCTCCCTTGTGCTTTGTTCCATGCAGAGATGAGATCCTGTCTTGTCTCTCCCTTGCATTTCCTTGCTAATGCATCTGAAAGGCATGACAGTTTCTTAAGTCACAGCATAGCTCTGAAAAGTTGGTTTTCATTAATTCCCTTTGCTCCTGATTGTTGGTCCCTGTTTTGTATGTATGGCCTGCCTGTCATATTCCAAAATGCATCGCTTCATATTTCCTGTAAAAGAAATTAATGTAATCTGAAAGGAGGCACATTACTTGGAAACACAGGTCTGTTTGTCTTGAAAGCCTGTCATCCTTGTAATTGCTGTATTTTATTATACCTACTGTCATCATCACTAAGGACTTCTGGAAGGTGTAGACTAGGCTTATTTGTGTGGCATTAAATACTGCAGAACCCCACATGAGTAATTAGTTTTTCTAATACTGACGCTAACACTTTTGTTTTAAGCCTTCTAAGGTGCCTTTTACTTTCTCAAGATTTGAACTGAATGTGATGTAGAATGAAGTCAGAGGTGTTGTAAAAGCCTGTATCTGTTTCACCCGTGCAGTTACATTCTGCAATAAGAAGGAATTATTTTTGTCTTTGTTAAGAGTATTCCTTTCTCAGACACTATCAACTGGCATTTGTTACCTTTGTAAGTTCAGTAGCTGTCAACAGTACACAAGTGTATTAAGACAGCCTGCAAAGAGGGACTAAAAAAAAAAAAAGCACTTTTTTAGAGGTCTCAGATTCACTTTCAAGGATTTTGAGAATCATTTTAAAATACATTTGGATATAAAAATTAGGAAAGTCAGATGACTAGTGGTAGCTCTGTATTAAGCTAATCCACATAAGTTTAATGCCCTGGAGTCCTCCCCAGATATCTGGCCTACTGGTATCTTGTCTTCTGTATACTATATAGTGAATGAAGTCTTCAGGGATTTTTCCGTCAAGTTCTCAAGATTAATTAAAAATGTATATGTAATTTTTACAATCTATTGAAGGACTCATTAGAAATATATATTTTTTCTTTTTAATTCTTAAATGTTGCTTCACATTGTCTTTGATTTCTGAAGCAGTGGATGATAAAAAGGCAACAGTCTAAACCAATGATAGCTCCATTACATCCATCTTTTAAACATGTCACTCTTTCAGTTTGTCCTTCGCCCATGGCAGAAGAACATCCTTTACAGTTTACATGTACAACTTTTTTCCAAAAGCCCCAGTTGTGATACATTGGTTCAATAGTTACACATGCAATACTCTTTTGGTAGAATACTACCAACTGTATTTTCCTTCTGCTTGTATACCCTTTGCTTTCAAGACTCAGTTGAGGATGTCTGGTTTTCCTTTCTTGCTTCAAATTTCCTGTTTTAATTTCTTACGACTTTGTAAATAGTGCAAAATGTTGGGAAATATTAGTAGATAGTCCTAAAACATAGTATTTTGATTTTTTTCATGTTTAAATTGCTTGTTTTATTATTTTCTAAATATAAATGTCTTAGATTTTGTTAGGTTAAAATGCCAAAATTTAACTGAGAACTCATCTCCCCCCCTCCATTTAATCCAACCAGATACTAAGTTTTCAACTGCTCAGCAATGTCTGAATAGCCACTAAAATGACAATAATGAGCAAATTTGCTCATTATGACAGAGAGATAAGATCAGGTATTATTATATTTGTATTGCTTTCTCTTTTTCCCCTGTCTTTTTCTCTTCCTTATTGTCTCAATGGAATGTTTGCTCCCTCTTTATTTTCTGGCCTTAAACTCTTCTTTTGGATTCACACTCTTGGTTGTGCACTTTCCAATCTTTTTTGTGCCTGTACCCATCTGAGGTTTGGCCTGATGGAACCGCTGAAAATAGAATGTTCTTAGGACAAGGACAGCCTAGCAGATGTAGTGTGCAGTCCAGGAAGAAGGGATTAGCATGGCAAGAACAGAACTGTGAGAGAGAGACAGAGAGGGAAGAAAGGTGAGAAAGACAACCCAGCTAAATGCCTTCTCCAGGTGTGCCTTCATTAGGTCTCTCTGGCATAAAATTTTCAGATTTTGGGCCTGTGTTCATTCATCATTAGGAAAAAAATAGAATCATGGATAAAAGAACAACTATAAAGAGTGACATGCTAGAGGTGAGGTAACTAGGCCTCCTTCTGCAATGGAGAAGTGATGAGCTTTGCCTTGTCCCACTCCTTACACAGTTAGGACCTCCCAGAAGTTGCTTTACCACTCTTGGCTACAGAGTTCATTTTATACAATCATGTTTTATTTGCACAAAAAAAGTTTGCGGCTCTAGAGGATGAGGTGATCTCCATAATGCAGGTCCTTAGTTTAATACAAAGATAAAAAGGTGCCATGAGCCATTTTCTGAGCGGTGAAATAATGTTCCAACAATAAATGACAGGAAAAAAGAAAAGCTTCTGTTCTGGCAAATTTTCACTGCTGGTATTTGATCTGTTTGTAGTAGGTATGTTAATAGTGACAACACTGTGACTTTTCCTAGTTCAGATCCCACATTAAGTTGTTAAAGAAACATTGACTTTGTTGCAGTTGTGGTTTTATTGTTGGAATATACTGGTTAAAGAGAGTGTAACATTCTTTATGGCCACCTTTTTTTTTTTTTAAATGTCTGCTCTGGAGATATCCATATATAAGTAAAAAATAGTATCCCTCTTAACTAAACATAAAGACCAAATTCAAATGCCAAAAATTATTTCTGTGTTCTTCTTGTGAGTGAGTCTGTTATATCTCTTATAACACTGAGAGATAGACTGATTATTTCTTCATGATCATATTGCAGATAAATAATTGATTACGCAGCCACCATGCAGTCTTTGTCAGGTTGTTGCAATCCAATAATGGAAAAATTCTTTGCATCCATCCTCGTGAATAATTCCCACTTGGGAATTTGAATGGAAGAGTTACACCTTAAAAAGACCAATCATGATGTCTCACATTAGTTGCAGTTGTACTGTCTTGTCTTTCTAGTGTTTCATTGGAAGGGCTGAATGTAAAAGCTTTCGATTTCCCAAAGTGACTAGTGATTCTGCATGCCTTGCCAAGAGTCTGCAAGTTCCCAGTGTGTTTTAATTTTCAGACAATCAAGTCCATGTAATTTCTATTACAGACTGCAAACACACTGAAGAAATCAAAATTGGAAAGAGTTTTTTACCTTTTTTCTGCATTTTGTGAAATGAAAATATATTTCTTAGGGTTTTGTTTTTCTTTTTTTAATATAACTACATAGTGTGAAAACATTATTGGTGCTTATGAGTGTTTTTCTGCATTTTGTGAAATGAAAATATATTTCTTAGGGTTTTGTTTTTCTTTTTTTAATATAACTACATAGTGTGAAAACATTATTGGTGCTTATGAGTGTTTTTCCCAGAAAAGGTGGAGAAGGAAAATCTCTAGGTGAAGAAGGCTTGGTATGAACCACAACATTCTGAAACAGAGAAGAATGGATTCCTGTATCTATCTCTGACAATGAGTTTGGTTGTGAATTTTTTTAGTCTTTCTGCCAGGTATTTTTTAGAAATCACTTATAAGTCACTGTTGTTCCTGCTCCATTTCTGACTAGTTGAGCAGGGTACTGCATTCAAGGGAATGGAAAAGAGCTGAGTTGGAATGCTAATGATTTTATGTTTTAAATTAGACACGGATCATGCAGAGTGCATAAGTAATTCAAATGGTGCATATTCATTTGTATCTATAAATAACCTTGAAAAATAGATGTGTTTCCAGTTTTATTTGGATATTTTTCCAAAATGTTTGTCTTGTGAATATGTGAAGGAGCATATCTTCATTTTGTTATGGAGCCTTAAGTTTATTAATTGTAAAAAAACCCTAATTAGTATATAATGAAAGAGGTTTTCTGTATGCTATCCACAATAAAATTGGAAGATCTATTCTTATTAAAACTGTTTCAGGCAAAACAATTTATTACAACCATAAAAGTACTATTAGTGTGCCAGTTGTAAGGAATAACATTTTAGAGACACATCCTGGCTATTTTCACCAGCCCCTGGGTTCAGGAGGAGGCTGATGTAGTATTTTCTTTTAGTTTGGAGGAGAAAGAGAAAATGAGGGTAAGCTTTATTTTTATTGTTATTGCTATCATCATTATCATTGATGTTACGGGAGGCTGAGAAAAAGCTCTGTTGGGCCTAAAAAATGTTGATATTTTCTTTCAAGAGGATGAAATGCAACCAGAAAGTCTTTTTTTTTTCAGAGGCTGTTAATGGATATCTTTATGAAACGATGCAAGCACCTCTAAATATCTGTTTTAATTTATTGCATAGTTAATATTGCTGAAAAATGAAAGGAAGTGTTTGTGAAATCTATAGAAAGGATTCCTGATGCAGGGGGTGGTACCTGATGTGTGGGAGGAACCCAAACCCATCATGTGTGGGGCGGAGACAGGGAGGGGTGGGGAGGAAGGGGGAGGAAGCGATTATGGGAAGGAGAAGGCAAACGCCTGGACTGGGCCATGCGGTCGCCTCCATCTTGTGGCCGTGTGGGAGGAGGAGGGCACAGTGGCAAACAGCCCTCTGAGCAACTTTTTTCACTTACAGCCGAGGACGAGGGCATAGGAAAGTGGGTTTGGGTAGAGGCGGAAGCAGCCTGGCCAGGGCTATGTCAATGGGGTCGTTGAAAGGATCGAAAGGGGTCAGGGGGAAGGTATCAGGCCTGTGCTTGTAAGCATTTTACACCTGTCGATTTTTCCATGAAGGGGAAGTGGCATGAGGGACATGAGGAGAGGAAGGAGGAATATGGGGAGAACTGGGGAGAGCTTTGGACTTTTCTTTTACTTTCTGGTTTATTTTTTGCAAGTCTCAAAGGACTAAAACTAAGGGGAGAAATCTTTCTCCAGAGGCATCTCCTTTCCACTTTAAATCAGCAATTTTATCACCCACAGCCTGCCAGAAAGCAGGCGATTTTAAATTTGCAGGGGACGCCTGAGGAAAGTAAAAGAAAAGCCAGTGTACAAACTGTTTTAACAAACTTAAATCCACTAACTTCCAGGGATTTCACTACTTGGAAACATACCTCTCTTTGAGGCTCACTTCCACTTCCACTCACCACCAGAAAAAGGAAAAACGAAACACAAATTTCCCAGGGACCGGGGATACTCACACAAATCAGTGACAGTAGTTACAGGTACAGACATCCTTTACAAAAGGTAAGGAAAGGTAAGGTAAGGTAAGGACCTTTGACCTCAGGTTGACCTTGACCACAGAATGACCATTGACCTTGGTTGACCTTTGACCTTTGTGATGGTGTTGACCTTATATACCAATTTGACCTCTGATCCTTGACCCCAAGTTGACTTTTGACCCCAGACTGACCTTTGGCCTTTGTACCCAGGTTGACCTTTGACCTAATACTACTACTACTGCTACTACTACTTTAGTCATCTGTGAACTAACTGAACTTGTTCTGGAATACTGTCACATGATAAACATGTCACATGATAAACACACAGCCTTCAAACTCAGCTCATATGAGAATCACAGTAGAAATCACATATCCATCTGTGTAGTTCAGCTGAATGTGGTAAAATAAACACTCTTTATCCATCTCTCTAGTGAGAGATTTATAAATTAATGGTTTCACTGATTTGCTTCAACATTTAAATCTGTATGGTTCAGACCTCCTTTGACCCTAGCAAACACAGATTGTTTAAAGTGATCATAGCAAACTGCAGGAAGTTTTCACATGACCATTTTAACTAAAACGCTAGCTGTTTATTTCCAGTGACCTGGATTTGAACACAGTTTTAATTTCAAATTATTACATAGTTGCCAGAATTTAAAGAGAAAGAAATGAGCTGTCAGTGTGCAGTCTAGAGATTATTCTCGTTTCTGACCTGAGACCAGAGTTCCTCATAAAATAGCCTTTGCTCTGCTTTTCAAATCCCAGGCAAAGATAAGAACATCAAAGCTCAGGGAAAAAAACCAAAACCAAAACCAAATAATATTCAGCTTTAAATTAAGATGAAGTGTGGATAAAGTCTGGAAGATGAAGTATTTAGGCAAAGCACAGCCACACTGCAATAAATGCAAATTAATAAACCACACCTATATAGTGGAGGTGCCCACAAAGAGAAAGAAAAAAATACCAGTGCTATTTCCGAAGCAAGATACGGTATCTTTTACTTTACTGGCAGTAAAAAATGCAGGTTCCTCCAAGTGGGACATATTTTCAGAAATACAGATCAGCTTTCTGGAAGTAACCAACAGCTTCAGTGGCAATTTCATGTCATCTCCCAACAGGAGTCCGCAGGTGAGTGGACAAACACTGTGAGCAGTTAGTGGACGTAAAACCAGCTACTTAGAAATAAAAATTCTTGTTCATGCAGGTGCATATAAATGATGTTCTGAAGCATAGCTTTGAAATTCATGCTACAGATCTGGCTCTGGTTTTTGTATGTGGAGGCAAATTCATTTCCTTGGATGACTTCCTTTGCCCTCATTAAACTGTGTCAGCTTGCACCATAAAGAATGAGGCAAGGAACAATTTTCCCCTTTTTAACATAACACAGGTGAATTTTTCTATATATATCACTCAATTAAATATATAAACTGATTAAGTAGCTAAAATGTAGGTGTTGGCTTTACATTGCTAAAGGATACATATATAAGAAACAACATAGTAATTTTTTAATTGCATTTGAATTAATGGAACTGGAAGATTCCTATTTAAGTCATGACTAAATAAAATCGCTCTGCTTTTCTGACGTCTGTTTCCCTTCATTGAGACTAGCCAATGCTAGTCTCTGACATGAGTGCTGCCAAATTTATTACTTCCTCTTGGAATGTCTCATTTGCATCCTTTACTGCTTATGCATGTGCCAGAACCACTGGATAAGGACTTTCTCCACCAGCTCTTCCACTGCAGTCACCAAGCTCCTTGAGCAACCTCACTTCTTCCCCTAAAGTGGAGAGACCAGAAAAACTCCTGGATGTAACAACTGTAAAACCCCTTTCCAACACTTTGTAAGGAGGTCATGCCAGTTATTCTGTAGTCAAAAGGTATGAGTTTCCTTTAAACCACAACGCCAACACTGGATTCCTCTAACAGAGGGAAGGAAAGGCACCTTGCCATTTAAAATCTTTTTTATCTAGACTGTACCCAGAAGATTATATTTATCACAAAACAAATCAGACGAACAATTTTTTAACTCTAGGACACTGAAAAATCTGAAAGTTTGGAGCTGGGGGGATGCTGTTTGAAAGTTATAATCCTCTGTTTCTTCTTTCTCTCCCCTCTATCCTATTCAAAGGCTAAAGAATTCAGCGATTAAGAAACTCCTATGCAAACGAGCCCTCAATGGGCACAAAGGTCTATTTCCAACAAAATTAATAATTTGGATACATGTGAAATGTATTCAAGAGGTTTCCTGACACAACTGGTGAAAATTAGTCTTTGCTATGCCTTATGTAAATTTTTCCTATTTTTGTTAACTTTCCATTATAGAAGTAAATTATATCACATAGCAGCAGCTCAGCTTGTAAACCTGTCACTGAGTTATCATTTCCCCCAAGAATCACAGATTATTCAAGTGAGCACAACCAAACATACTGCATGATGTTTAAGAAATTAGCTCAAGTTCTACAGTTTTTTGACAAACTTGCAGGACAGTTACTACATTTAGTTTTTGCTGAGCAGTGGGTGTGATCAGAAGGATCTGTACCCATGGACACAAACTCTCGTTTCCCAATTCACCAAAGAATGATTTGATAGAAATATATTAAAACTATATTTTTATTATCTAAAATCACTGGGCAAAGTTCTGTTAGTTTGAGATGGTCATTTGAGACCATACAAACTGGATGAACAAGTAGATATTTATTGAAAACAGGGGATAAAATTGGAGCATTTACTTGTCATATACTCTCTTTTTACATTATTTTTAGGAGAGAAATATGCACAGTTGTAGCTTTTGAAGATGAAACAAAAAGCTGGTACTAAACAGTGAGTTTGTCCAGTAAACCTGTCTGTGACCTGAAGGAAAGGTAAGGCTAGCTATGAGCGGCTGTCTTAACTGAATTTTAACAGGCTTTTGATCAAAATCCCATCAATCTTTATTGTATTCATTGGCAATTGTACTTTGTCTTGTATGAGCCTGAGGCCTTTATGTACCTAAGGTTAGGGAAATGGGATTTCTGTCCCACATTATTCTTGGCCACTGCAACCCACATTGCGCTTCTGCAAGAATAAAGTCTAAAGAGGAATCCCCCAAAGTTTTGGTGAATCCATTCAAATAAATCATGTAAAAAGGAAAAAAAAATTCCCCTAAGCCAAAGGGAAGTGATAGGGAGTGCATGGGTTCATCTGGTCAGGGTCATGTAAAGCCGTGTTTACTCTTCATTTTGCATAAGCTCTACGTGTTGATGAGACATCATTCTGTATAAAGTTAGGAATACTGTGCACACATAACCACGAGTTTGTATGAGATGCAGTGAATATCCCTTGAGAGAGGGAGCATGACATAATTTAAAGTTAGAACTTGGAGTGATTTATGAAAGTCATTGTCTTACTGATTTAGATACTTTCCATATGTTGTTGTAAAAACTCAATTTTGTATTGTATGTGTAAAATGTGTAGCAAATTAGTTTCAAAACAGCTTTCTTCCTCTAAAACATTTTGGTTTTAAAATGCTGATGTGTTTTTTGTCTCTAGTCTGTGATATACCACTGTATTTTTATGGGAAGAACACTGTAAAGTAAAAGATTTTGAGGTGACTTTGCTAAAGTTTGGTAAGTGCTGCAAGTGCTTTTGATGCTATTGCACTGGATTTATGGCTTGACTTCTGTGCCATGCTTATATTTATGGTTTGACTTCTGATACCATGCTGATAGCTGATATGGAGTATGCCCTGTGTCATGCCTGAAGCCCAGAAGGTACTGTCCTAGTATGGAAGGAAGAGAAGAAGTTTTCTCTTACCAGGTGTAGCCCATTATAATTCTATCTCATTTTATTTTGGAAATTATTTGAAGATGGATCTAGTTACATTAAAATTATGTGATGGTAACATGATTTCTAAAAATACATTACTGCCTGAGGCATTAAAGGACTCAATTTAATTTACCATTATATATAAAATACTTTTATTGCAGGGAGACTATTCCAGTGGTTGCTTAGTAAGTGAATGGACATTTATTAATCAAATAAATCAATATCACCCATGGCAACTTGCCCCAGAAATACCTGCTGAGGAGAGATGGATGAACAAAGCATGAGGAAAAAATTATCTGGTTTGTGCTGTGCATTTCTGCTTGCAATTTTCTAGAATTTGTTCATTGTTCTGCATGATTCACCAGTGTCTGCGGAGCAGTTTGCCTTGTACCTTGTTCAGAAGCAATTTGTAGCAAGTATTCAACATGTACTCCAAGCAGAGATTATTTGTCATTAATATGGAGGTCAGGTTTTTTTCTTTGTGTATGATCCCTTACTCCAAATAAGTTTGTTGATGACAAATGAGGCTGTTACTGTGATACAAATTAATAATAGCATGAATTATGAGATCCTTTTAGCTTGGTTTTAGACCCTTCATAACGATCTCCACAGACTTCAGTGGTATTCAGACCAAGATTTAAAGTATTTTTTTCAGCACTGACATTTGAGACAGACACTTTAAAATACATTAGGCACATTTTTTGTACTCCTTTTTTATCGATCTTTGTTTCAGTGTCTTTGTCTCTCATTAAAGTTTTTACTGAGATATTCATGGAAAGTGACTTGCAAAGAAGATATAAATCCACCTGAAACAAACAACTCAAATATCATTAGAAATTGTGAATTTTCTTGTCTTGCAACTGCAAACCAGGATGTGTTTTACACCTTCTCCCAGCTACCTATCTTGCAAGGCTTTTAAATGTGAACTTGTGTGAAATAGCGTAAGCCCCGACTCACATGTACCGAGAGCTCACTTTGCAATTGTTTGAAATGTATTTTCAGAAATATAAAACACCATCAGTGCTGAAAAACAGCAATTCAGTCCCTTGATTAAATGCATCAAAAAGAAGCATGCAGCTGGACCACCAACTGCTTTTCTTTGGTTTGTTTCTTCCCTTGCTGAGCAGCCACGAAGCTGGGGAGGGTGCAGAAGGGTGGGCTGAGCGTGCCGGTGAATGGCACAGTAGCAATCCTCTGGACATTCTTTATCGTATCCTCTGCACTGCTAATGTATCAATCCCCTACGGTTCTCCAGACTCCCACGCTGTGCGAGCTTGCTGCTGGGAGGGCAGAACAAATGTGGCAGTAAAGCTTTAACATCTGCGGGAGCCATGAGTGGTTTGCTGGATGAGCTCTCCAGCAGGTAGGACAGCCTGTTCCTCAGCTCCGGTGTCATTAACCAGAGCCACTGCTGCTAACCTCCCGAGGATTGCTAATGGATCTTTTGGGGCTTGGGAAAAGCTAGTCAGACAAACAAGTATTTTCCTCTGAGGCTGAAGAGCAGGACAAACAACTCTTTCTGAGGCAGCTGTGGAAGCTGCTTCTACATGCATAGGGATACAAGGAACATTTGTTTGGCAAAATGAAATTTATTCACCGGCAGGAGACTGGAACGAGGAGCATGGGAATCCTCCACTCTCAGGAGAGTGAAGTGTAAATGTAAAGTGAGGGGACAGAATGCTAACTCTCTGAGTGGGAAGCAGTGATGAGTCAGTGCTTGTGCTCAGGCCTGTTTACCAGAGATTAAAGAGTTATGAGCACGTCAGACAGTCAATTCAAAATGAGTCTGAGTCTCTTCCATCTTTATCTGTGTGCTTAAAACAATTTATCATCAGCTGCTTTCTTCTACTTGTAGAAGTATTGGAAATCCCATTCCAGTCTACCTCTTTTTCTCTCTAATATCAATCAGTTTCACTTTTCTCTCCAAGGATGATATGTCTAATTAGAGAAATGGGAACATGCACATCCCAACCCCTGGAGATCCTCTTCTAAGTAGAGTCTTCCAAGGCAAGGACTGCACCTCTTCTTGTCACTAGTTTGAACTTAACCTTCTGCCTGATGTTACTCTGTTTAAACTAGCTCTCTGTAGCTCCTCTCTTTTTCATTGAGGTGCAAAAGCATTAGTTTTTCTGACTCTGTAATGAGTCTTCTTCAGAGGCTGCATTCCTTCATTCAAGTTCTCAGCAGAAATGAAAGTGGAAACCAAATGCATCCCCAGCCTGGAATTATTTCAATTGCTTCAGCTGAAGAGATTGGTTATTTTTTTTATTGAAGGGGCTCTGTTCATTCATGTGGTGGTCATTGTTTGATTACCTTTTCTTTGACGCTTTGCTCCTGGAAGAAAAAAAATAATTAGAGTTGTGCAGGCCACAGAAGGTTATCTTTTCCAGCTCCATGCCCATATTCCTGCGTTTCGCCGCTGCCCGCTGCCCCTCTCCTGGCTCCGGGGCTCGCGTTGCTCCGCGGCCGCAGCAGATGGCGCCCGACCCCTGGAATTCGCTCTTTTCCCAGCGCCAACGCGGATTTGTGCCAGAGGCTCTGCCCAAATGTGCCCTGGTACCTTCAGTGTCTTCAAATGGTTCACGAAACGGGAGAAATGGGGAATAAATAATAACTAGAAAGGAAAGTTTGGCATCAGTGAAGTTAGATTGGGTATAAGAACTGTTATTTACTTAGAATGTCTATATCCAGGGAAGAATGTGATTACTGTTCTTAATGTTCTATTCTTAGCAGGAAGCCCTGTCCAATATAGGGAACTGCATACCTAACAAATACATTAAATTATAACAAAAAACATTTACATGGATGTGATGGAAATCCGCAGAAGGAAATAACTAAGTTATGGATGAGCAGAGGTAGTTGTTTCTTTTTACACGAAACCCAATGGTATTACTGAGTTACAGTATGCTTTTTTTGATGCTCTTTATCTTTTTTTTTTTTTTTTTTCCTCCTTTCTTTCTTCAGGAAGGGTGATCAGTTCTCCTGTGCCAAGGAGAAAAGTCTTTCAGGAACATGCTACTAACTTTTCTGTTCGATCTAGCAACAGCATGACTTCATTTTATCCTGTTTATTAGAACACAAGGATTTTGGCAACCTGCTCTAGGGACTAAAACAGAGTTAGGTGGCTCAGATATTTAGGGCCCTAATGCATGATTTGCAACATTAATAATGCAGATCTGATAGGCTTTGGCCCTCTGTGCAGTTAAAGGAGAAAGTAGATGCAAATCCTCAAGCACAGGACATTGTGCACCATGAATGCATATTTCACAAGCATTTTTTTGATGTTTTCAATTCTTTGAAAAGAAAGCAGTCACTGCTGCCCAGTGCTTGATAATCTGCTCCCATCTTTTTAACAAAGATGTTCTATAATAACTGGTGGGAAGAAGTAAATTCTAAAAGAGAAGCCCTAATCTAATGAAATTAGACATCTCTGTGAAAAAGGGCAAAGAAAGAAGATATGTCTTTCTGGTTCTAAAAAAATAATTTGAAAGCAGAGTCAATGACAAAAGCACTGACGGGATTGTCCATCCTGGAGCTGTCCTGAATATTTACAAAGCCCCTGTAGTCATGCTTCACCTCTGTGGACCTGGAAAATAAGGAAACTGGGCAGACTGTAAGTGCTGTCAAGATACCAAAAAGGAAGCGACTCCTATGACATTAGCCATAATAACAAGAGGATTCCAGCTCTAAAATAATAGTGCATTGGTGGATTATTCTTGCAACTTGAGATATACCATGGTGTTAGAAAGAATTATGCTTAACCATGTTTTGTGGGAAGGGTGTGTTTTTTTGTATGTCAAAGAGACTTTTACCTGTGGTTTACCTGTTTTTCTATCACAAGTGCTGGTTTCTAGTCCTACAGTCAAGTCACCAGAAAATAGGAGAAATCCATAATAGAAACACACTGAGTAGTAAAAGAATTTCTACTGATGGCTGACAGAGCTGAATTCAGTCAAGAGTCTGGCTTCTAGGCAACCTGTCTGCAAAAATTTTTCTTCTTTTCACTTAGTGTTGTGTAATTACTTCCTGAAGAACATTTAAGGCCATTGCACATTCATCATCATCAAGTCTATTTTTTTCCAGAAAGATATCAGATATCTGGTATATGATCAACCATGTTAGCAAGGTTTGACTTGTCTGGTACTTCTGGTCTGTGTACTTTTAGACTGGAGACACAAAACTGTCTTTTTGTGTCTAACTGTGCCATACTTACCCTCCATGTCCTCCCTTATGACTTGGAATGGACACAGCCATTGGTATCAAGACATTGGACACTCCACCTGAAGGGACATGATATGAACCCTAAGTTCCTGGCTGCATTGTTGGCAAATATATGTTAATGACCTTGCCAGTCCATTGAAAACAAGTTATCATTCTCCTTTTAGAGGAAAATGAATTAATAACTTTTGCTTTTCCTTTTCTATATTTTAGAAAATGGGTTTAATACCTTTTCCTGGCCTTCCTTCATTGGTAAGTACTGGGCCCGATTCTCCCCTACAACCCTCAAAACTAAACTCAACTAAATAAATGACATTGTACATGTTCTATCACTGAAAGATTACAGAATAAAAGAAACACCCAGACCCCAAAATCTGTCCCTGTTTTTTGCTATCAGTGCACATAGCCAGTCAAGAAAGGCTACAGAATACAGAGGGTTCTAAGCGTTAATAAATTCCAACTTAAACATAAAGTCTGTCCTAAGGAAAAAATCGTATTCTACGGTGCACATTTGAAACTTTAAGCCTACCACAAATCCCAGAAGCTCACATTCCCAAAACGAATGATCTCCAGCAAATACCAAACAAAAATAACTTTTCAACAGAAGATGTCTCTGGAGTGTAGAAAAATACCAGCTCTCATAGGACAGTCATGCAGGAGAAAGTTAGTAAATAGTCATCATAAACTCCAGCTTCTTCTGTGAACTCAGCCAATAACCATCATGCCTGGGTGGTGGCAAGAAGATCAAGATTATTTTCATTTTCTCTATGTGACAAATTCCTCTGTTCTCCAGATTAAATGAAATAAAGCCCTCCACTGCATCTGGTGTAATAAAATTGTTCTACTACCCCCTTCTAGACCAGATGAGGAAGTCAGAAATGAACACTTTTCCCTTACAGCTGCTGCTGCTTCTTTTGATCAAAATTGCTCTGTGTTCCTAGTGACTGTAAATCTGAAAAAGGAAGTGTTTTTAGGAGACAGAATAGACATGCATCACCCTCTTTGGTAAGCATTCAAGGCTTTCCATACTCTGGGGATTGCAAAAAAAGCTCTCTGCATATTTCTAGGTCTCAGATGTTGTTCTTTACTAATGGGATTTTCCACATCAAAATCTCTAAGCATATCATGGATATTATTCAGCCCAAATGAATTCATAATTAAGAGTTCAAACAATGAACAATCCAGGATTTTTTCCTGAGAATCTTAATAGATCTCACATTACTAGGCTGTTACCAGCCTAATCCAGAAAGGAATGAATAATGCTTAAACCATTAAACCATTAGGGTTTTTGAGGAAATGGAAAGCATCCACCCTATCTAAGAAATCAATTCCACAGAAATTGTTCCATTGTCAAATACTCTGGGAAAGCAAGTCCATTAGTTTGTTGCGGTTTTTTAAAGTTAGCAGTGTTTCATCAAGACAGCTTCTTTTTTCAACTGTGCAGTGTTATGTACAATGTTTCAAGCCAGGTTGAAAAATAGGATGCGTTCATGGCAAGTGCTGTTACATAGACTGCATTCCCAAATGAGACCATTCCTATTTCCAAACAATTGGTGGCCATGAGTTCTCTCTACCTGCAGCAATAACACCTCAAACTGCTTATCTGGTGCTCTGCCATCTCAGAGTATCCAACAAGGATACTGGGTACATGCTGTGTGTGAATGGAGGTAGGATCACAAGTTGGCAGGAGCCTGGAAAGATGAAGATAAGGAGACATTGCTCGGTATAGCCTCATGGATTCATAGTGAGTAGATTGGATTTAATGAAATCCCAGTTTAGAAATAAATTTTAAAGTATATTTGTCATGTTTCTGTTTTATCACAGGAGATATGCTTCCCTCCAATATCCATTTTCAAGTCCAACCACTTCATATAAAGAACTTCAGAGCAAGTGGGAGATTAATTCAAGACAGCAAAAGCAATATTTGAAGCCCCTGTAGTGACAGAAACCCAAGTGGCCACTTTATTCCTCACTGATCTGTAAGGGAGAAGAACTCCCACAGCATTTCACAGTCCAGCCTTGGTGGGGAAGGGGGAGGGGGGGCAAATGGTTTTATGCCATCAAACTTACTGACTGTCCTGATCCCAAGAATTTGATTGATATAAACTTTCATTTGAATCTGTAGGATCAAGTGTGCTTTACATCCTTGCCATATGCTCATAACCTTTCTTGGCTAATGCAGGCCATTAGAAAATTCTTTTTCTGCATATGATTCTTGGGACACCAACTCTAAAATCAGGCAGTGCAGATGCTAGTTGGAGCCTACTAGATTTTGAACAGCCTAGAATGATATGGAGGGGAGATGAACACTTGGTAATAGGTTCAACTTCACCCAGTTTCACACCTGCCATACCACAGGCTGAGGAATAAATTCTTGGGTTTGTTATTATCTTTATCTTTATTATCTTTAAATCAAACTGGGATGAAGTAACATGAAAACAAAATATTTGAAAGAGACAATACAAGTAACAATTTTTTTAAATTGTGGGTTGAGGAATGTAAGAAAATCTCAGGTATTTTGTACCAACATAAAACCTGTAAACTGTCTCTTATATTTGAACAAATTGATGTAGGTAGTCAGCAATTATCTCAGAAAAGAATGAAGTGGAATTCATAGCCAATATTTTTTTCTGAAGGTCCTTTAGATGCATCATGTACATTCAGTTTTCTCTCAATTCTCTCTCAGGAAGGAAATTAACTTATTCAGGAAGCAGTTTTGAAATTCCTCCCATTAAACACAGTCCCAGTTTTTGGAGGTGTGAGTGCTTTGACAGGCTCTACATCTTCTGTACATGACTGGCCTGCATAACATTCTCTGGCTATGATTTTCCTTTTGCTTCTCTGAAGTGGTTTCATCTTGGTGCAATATCATAATCAGGAAATTAAATACTGAGCGCTTTGGGAAGATCAGCACCTAATATTTTTTTCTGAAACAGAAAATGAGACTAGAGTTGTACCTAAGAAAATTCCCTGCTCACCTCAGGGAATCAGGTTTACCTGATCCAATGTCTCATCTCTGGCAGTATTTCCCATCTGGTGCTTTTGAAGAAGACAGAGAAACCCTCTGTGCAAAGGAATATCTGGCCAAATACATACATTTATATCACTGTGTAACTTAGGACAGTGAAGTTGCAAACTTGTTTATGGTTGTAGGAGGAGAAGGCTGTGCAGTGTTCCCCAGGGAGTTTAGAGAGTCAGAAAGTGAGATAGAGGTTTATGGAGAAGTCTGGGTTTTGAGAAGCCTCAAATTTAAAAAAGAGGACACAGAACATGGTTTAACGCCTCTCAGTGGAATGTCCTGTCTCAACTACTGCAATCTTTGTTACCTGGGAGACAGTACTTTTCATCTTTTAATAGAACTTTTAAGGAAGTTAGGTTAAATAATTGGTTATCTCATTCATTACTAGAAGCATTTCAAGCATTTTCTTCCTGACAGTATTCTTTGGAACTTCAAGACCTTGAACCTATGTGTTTCAGATGGGAACAGGATTTCTAATTCTAAGATCAAAAATACCAACCAATTTCCTTATGATTTTCCAGGTTAGATGTTTTGGGCTTGAGATTCAAACGACTGCAAAAAGACAATTTTCTTCCAAATGGTACTCCTTTTTAAAATTTTGTATAATTTCAGCCAAGTCTTGGGGATCTGGAGGCTTTTGCACTTAGATATACTATTAAAAGAGGAATAAAACGGTGGATTTTATATGAAAGCTATCTTTTTGACCTATTTCTACTGTATTTAACTTGCTGCAAAATATTTTAGCTCAGAATAATGGAATTATATGATTATTTTATTATTTTGTTTATCAAAAAGATAAAATAAAGGCACAGTTAGCAAAAAGTGCACTTAAATGTACAAATGTAATTTATTTTGTGTTCAGTATCAGAAACTCACTTAAATGTGAGGAAAGGCTATATAAGAAGAAGCTAGACTAGAAAGGCTAAATCAATGTATTTAAGTAACTTATGATAGTTTTCTATGTTTTTTCACTCCTTTCTCCCAACCTATGCCCACTAAAAACAATTACACAGAAATCTTTAAGGACATACGTTACTATAAATACATTTAAATTGGAGTATATCATCCCTCTTTATCAGCTTTATGTCACAGCTCATGTGCCTAAAGTAAAATATATAAACATCAGATTTGCAGGAACACAGACCTTTATAAGCAAATTTGATCCTCTGAACTCTCCAGTAGATTGTATAGAAAGAATGTATTTGGTGGCAAAGCCAGGTAAAAGATATTGATTTGTGCATGCAGAAGGAGAAAGGTGACCTGAAATCATAATTGACAATGATTTTGAGGCCATTTATATATGACAGTTGTCTTAATATCTTTTCTCCCTTGCCTTGAAAATGGACTTGTGCACAAGAAAACACAAATAATAAAATAGCTAAATGTTTACAACTTTTATCACATCACTGTGAAATTGTATCCTTCAAGCTTCCAGCTTATTTTTGAAGGATTAGTTTAAAGCAAAATCATGTTCTAGTATTTCCTACTGGAACTTGTGAATAGCTGTATCTATCAACAATGTTATCTTCTTTATAAAATTACATTGGTGGCATTTGAAGTGCATGTCAATACTTTTGGATTTTTCTATTTAAAAAACCACCAGCTAACTATTTCTAATTGGGTTTGTTCCAGTTTCACTGTCAAAAATATCCATATTCCATAATTGGTGTCTTGTATTCTATAACAACCCACCTGCCTTCCAAGCTACAAAACCTCTTAAGAATTGTTTAGCTATGGATTTTGTTTTAATACCTCATCTATCTCATGCTGTCCATTTGAAAATCATGCTGTTGGTTTTCCACCCCTATGGTTTTACAGTTAACCTCTAGTGATTGGATCTATTTCATAATCAGTCTTATGTCTAGAATGCCGAGGAGTTTCCTCCCTTTTCTGTGTCAAGGAGTGATTTATACCTGTGCTTTCCAGGGAACAGCATTAAGGCTATACCTTCCTTTTCCTGCTGTTCCAGAAATCAGGAAATTTTTACTTGTTTTTGCTCCAACATTTTTCAGGATTAGATACTGTTAAAAACATGTGTGATGGAGCAGTTCACAAATTACGTGACAGTTTTATGGATAGTCATATCATAAAAAGGAGATATTTAATCCATACTCAGTTTTCACTGTTGCTTGTTAGGATCTTCTTTAGAGCAGAAGAGAAAAAACACTTTGAAAATGACAGTGTGATTACAAGAAAGAAAAATTGATCTGAAGACTCTTGACAGTGTCCTGGTTTCAGCTAGGGTACAGTTATTTTCCTTTCAGTAGCTGTCACAGTGCTGTGTTTTGCATTTGGAATGAGAATGGTGTTGATGACACACTGATGTTTTGGTTTTTTACTAAGTCATGTCTATCCTGAGTCAAGGACATCTTTCCTTGGCTCATGCTCTGCCAGTGAGGAGGTGCACAAAAGAAACTGGGAGGGAGCAGAGCTGGGACAGGCAACCCACGCCACGTCATGCCCAGTACATCAGCTGGGGGGAGTTACCTGGGAGGGCAGCCAGCCTGGGTCTGGGAAGGGGGTCTGGCATCAGTCAGTGGGTGGTGAGCAGCTGCATTGTGCATTGCTAGTTTTTCCCTTTTTATTACAAATATTATTGTCATTTACCATTATTACTGCATTTTACTTTATTATCAATTATGGCACTAATCTTATCTCAGCCTACAAGTTTTACTTTGATTCTTCTTCCCCATCCACTGAGGTGGGGGGGAGAAGAGAGGGAGGTTGAGAGAGTGGCTGCATGGTGCTTAATTTCCAGCTGGGTTTAAACCACAACAAGCAGGTAGACCAGGAACTAAGTTTTTCTTCTTCAAAGCATTTACTAGGTTTTAGGATTGTGGTGGCTGTGTGTCAATTCTGACTAACAAATATGGTAAACTGGATATAAATTGTGGTGTATATATTTGCTTTGTTGCATCTTAGATGAATGAATGTTTGTATTTGTGGAGATGTGTCCAGATTATGAAAAAAAGAATGATATAACTGTCATCCTGTATGAGATGTAAACTTTGTACATTGAAAGAATGAGGCAGAAATGATTAAGTTGTCTATATGTTACATGGACTGTACTGTGAGATGGAGTCTATGTATTGGAAAAACATTGACATCTGTAGCTGAGACAGCTTTACATTTGTTATGCTATTTGCAAAGAGAGTAAAATAAATGGCTTGAACAATTTAGATTAAATTAACGAAAAAAAGTCAAAATCCCCAAAGGAAGTATTTTTCATTATAATCAACACAATCAAAATTTCAGAAAAAAAAAAGTACAACTGGCTGGAACATCAAATTATGAAAAAATAAAATATTCTTCAAAATATACTGTTGAAAATCTATTATGAGACAGCATAAAATTATGTGAATGCTAGATACTTTTTCTCCTCAAAGTAGAAGAGGAAGTAATATAAAACGCTTGTTTGTCTGGTTCAGGCAAAATGTCACTGAGAAGATGGAAAGCCCAAAGAAAGCTCAGCTGAGCTCAAATTGTATGCACTTATGTGGTGTCCTATATTAATAATAGTGATCTGTAGTTAAATAGTTTTGAATTCTTACAAACTGGGCTAGGAGGAATCTTATTACTAATGGTAATGTCTGCACAAAAATGGTTGTGGGGAAGCCATTAAGGATGATATATGACATTGGAAATACAGAAAGAAGATAATGACTCCTTTCTCAGTAAGCAGTTGCATGTCTATAAGAATCTAGCTTGTCCTCACTGCTCACTATGACAGTATTGCTCAAGCATTTGTATCTTTGGGAAAGAAAATTATCATTTTGCAGAAATGACACTTGGGGAAGAATGGGTTACAGTATTTTAAACTGAAGGAATTTGAAATTTCAGTGTGATCCAGAAGGCAAAGTCCCTCTCAGTGATAGTGGAGACTAAATAAATGCAAGTTTTATGTCAGAAGATCACCTAAGGAGATGTTTATTGCTTGTAAATGGCCATAGAAAATGGAATATATAGGCTGCCACCAGAAACTTTAGTCTGTGACAAAAGAGAGTAGTTTCTCCACTGCCCTGCAGGTGATGTTTCAATGGTCACATCTAAGCATTATTACTGCACAAGGTGGAAAAATGGAACGTCTTTAGTATTCTTTTCTTCCTTCTTTTTTGAACTATTTTATATTTCTGCAAACCTTGTTAATAATCTTTTCTTTTATTTTAGACCATCAGTTGAGCCCTGGAGATGCTTCTACTGTCAGACACCTACATCAGGGAGATGTTTCTCCCTTTGATTTTGTGAAGCAGAAAATGATGAGGTAGGCAGTGGTTTATTTGAGGACAACACTACTGAGGGCAGCAGATGGAGGCAAAGTGCAATAAAATCCTGTTATGTTGTACTTCAATCTCCATTCCAGGGGCATCCCTGACTATTTGCTGCAGGCAACTTCTGAATACTTTGTGGAAAATAATTGCAGCTTGTCCCAATGGCCAAAGACAAATGGAAGGCTGGAACTGAAGCATTTTTCTTGGCCAAGGAAAAAGGATGGCCTCTGAATTGGCTTGAGGTGCCTGCTATCTATGCATGCCTCTCTGAAGTACATACAAAGAATTTGCTGAAATCTGGGGTAGTAAAAAGTTCATATCACTGCTGTCTTCCTTCCTGTGACTTGACTGTGGAAGGACAAGCTGGCTGCTCCACATGTGGAAGGATTTCAGGGGCACTGGCTGTTATTGGGAACATTGCTGGAACATACAGTCCTATACATGAAAATTAGGAAAGTACAGGCTAATGTGTGCTATACTTGTATTTAGGAGATATTACATATGACAAAACATATATTTGAAAATGCATTGAAATGTCTTAATAGACTTTAGATTTTACCCAGGTGAAAGAAAAGAGCATTGGAGCAATTCAAGTATACTTTTTTTGATTATTATTTTGGTCAGAACATCTAAAGAGCAAAGGAAACAGAGGTTTCTCAGACTAGCCAGAGGAAGAAGAGTTGTCATCATTCTCCTTTTGCCAAATGGCTCACAGGGTAAGGAATGCTTTGAAGATGCTGTCTCCTGCAAATGTGATGTAACCAGCAAGCTGAAGTAGGCTGACCGGATTACAAACATGTCTGAGAAGCTGTCAGGGTTTCTGAAGTGTAGGAGTTGTGTGATACCTCCCAGTAGATAATACTGGAGAGAGTATCATCCTGCACTGACCTCCTTAAACCCTTCTGCTCAATCTTCTCCCTCTCTTGGGAACTCCAGGGACACGTAGGCTTTGGTTAGGAAGATGGGGCGGGAGTGGGAAGGGTGAAATACCCTAGTCTGAACACAGAAAAAATGTCTAGAATGTTTACAAGACAGCTAACAGGTCAGATAGGTTTCAGCTGGGGAGAGGTGGTCCCATCTTCTTTCAGGACTTTCAGCTGCAGCAGTGCAGTGTGGTATGGAAGGCTGAGTTGTGAGGAGAGGTTTCACCGTGTGCCACAGTGTTGATTTCTACTATTGCTTTTGTTTACTTCCCCTGTGATTCCTGTGGGGTGGTGGAAAGGTGGCTGTTTCTCTTTGGACCATTCAATGGAATTAAGCAGCTGTCCTCAAGATGTGCTCCAGCAGGACAGCGCTAAGAGGGGCTGAAGTCCAGCCTAAACCTGGATTTTGATATGCACTTCTGAAGTGCAGGTTCTGTCCTCTTACATCTGTGTAAATTATTTGGGCCTTTTCAGTGTTTGGATACAACACAGAGGGGAAGTTAGCAAGACATTACACTTTATTTCCTTTCTCACCCTGTTTTTGACATTTTCAAAGTGATTGACTGGAAGGAGTATAAAGAGGATGCATTAATATTTAACTGTGCTGCAACAAATAATTGATGTTTTTATAGTTTTCTTTCCTTCACAATGGTCTGGAGTTCTCGAACCTAGTTTATTTTTGATTATAGACATTCATTTCAGTTAAATCATTCTATTATCAGCAGGATATGCCCACATTTGGTTAGACTAAATAGCTCTAGAAACCACAGTGTTTTTTCCAATTGCTTTGAATCAAAGTTGCATTAACAAAGAAAACTTTTACTGAGATTGGCCTGGATCTTTTTAATGATGAAAAGTTGTGTTAAGGGGTCGTTAATGTGTATGTGTGATGCTGTGCTAGTCACAGCTTTATCTTAGTTTTGAGAAAAGTCTACTGATTTTCTAGTTTTTCCACTTACAGTCTTGTTCATGCTCATGACTTCTATATGTCCTTTCTCTTGCCACACTGATCAGCAGCGTCCTTTAGTTCCTTTGGTGCTTTACAAAGTCTTATCTTCTGGCAGGTAAAGCTTACAGGTCAGGAATGAGAAAAATCTGTCTTATTTTTTCAAACAGCTGCATTTATATTGTTGACACATCTGCTTTTACTGAATGGCTTCATACTGCTACATAAGACATGTTACATTCATTTTATGAACCCTTCATGGGTCTTGGCTGATCTTGTAATTGTATATGCCATCAAACATTGAGGGGGTCTTGAGGAGAAGAGGAAAGTTGCAGGGTTATAAAATTGGGGTGGTCTTTAGGTTTTTTGACGCTCTAATACTGTTTTGTGAATTACTCCAACAGTAGAAAGGGAGGTACAAGTTGATTTCAAGGCTGTTTTCTGTACAGCCTTTCAAGACAGAATTGCTAAAATACCTCAGAGCCAGTGAGAAGGATCTCTGAGTGATACTAAAAAGGGTTTTAAATCTGTGCATAACACTACAGTTCTGTACATCATGCTGACATGGGAAAAGGTGATAAAAGAATTCTGTAGATTTATAAGGCTATTCTTCAATGCTGGGTCATGTTCTGAATCCCTTTGCTCCTGCCAGTAGTTGCATTCAGTATTGTGATGGATTTACAGGACGGCATCTTATCTCTTAAAAACAGCAGCCAGGTGTCATAAGTCAGAGCATCCCCATGGTTGTGTATTTACTAGTGTATTGTCTTCTAAATAGTTTTTTGTCATTCTTGGAAAATAAGTGTGTTGTCTGTGGTCTGATCTTCAAATATTTTACTTGTTTTATTTGTGTAACTGATTAGTTCCCATATGAGAACGCGTTAACATATTAGTTGCTCTTTAAGTTCCTAACTTGCATCCCATGTGTTTCTCCTGTTGGTGGTCCTAATTTTGGGAATGCAGAAAGTTTTTTAATGCTTCATGGCACTGCAGATCATATCCTGTACCTACTGAAACTATTCCTCCTTCTTGGTTTGTATAGTTGTTCCTGCTTTAATTGGCTGAAGTACTAAATTAGTAGACTGCAACAATTTTTAAAATTTATTCCAGGTGACACATAAATGACATTTAATCTCTTTGAGACTGCATTTGTGGTGTATTAGTGTATTAATAGATTGAATTCAGGATCTTGTCATTCAAAAATTATTTATGAAGTACTTCAAGTTGTCTTATTTTTATGGATTTCTGCTTCAGCATAAATAATCTTTGACATAGTGCTGAACATCTGAGTTGATGCTCTGAGAGAGGGACATATTAGATGGAAAGTTTCTGAAATAACTTGCTTTTAAATATATTGTATATTGCTAAGTAGAGTCCTCTTATCTCTGGTTATTCCTTTTAATGTAGGCTTCAGGTTGGGAAAAGGAATAAGAATCATCATGCACTATACTTCATGTTGAAATATCATGTTCTGCAGGCCCTGGCTCTGTCTTAGGCTAACATTGTATTGTGGCTCAATACTCTGCAGTTAAATTCTGCCCTCTTGCAAAACAGTCCTATGTCACGCTGGCAAATGTATTACTGCATAAAAAACTACATAAAGTGCAATTTTCTCTGTGGTAATCTTAACATTTCTAAGACATGATCAGTTTAGATGTAGGAAGCAGAAATCCCTGTGTTCAAGGAAATTAACTGTGGTATGGGAATGTTTCTTATGCCTCCCATCACGTAAAGGATGTGTTGTGGTTTTTTTTGGAACTGATTGAAGCAGCAGTTCTTCCCAAGTGAGCTGGATCTGAGTCTAAATTGACAGCTGTTAGGAGAACATACGTGGCACCTGCAGGGCATTGCTCTTCAGTTTTCTCCTTTGTTAAAAAGATCAAAATGGCTATCCCTTAGTTTTAATGTAAATATGCCTCTATTTTCTTTACTTGTTTGCACAAAGTTCATGCTGGTTTCAGAATCTTTATCCATGTTGCTGCACATTAGGACTATAAATCCACCTGTATCCTGAACCCATTTGCCCACATGAAGCATCTGGAACCAGATTTGGACTTGTTACATGGAAATTCCAGGGAGGATGAAGAAGTCAGACTTGGATAAAAGGGAGCCATAACTGGGAAAAGTAGAACTGAAAAATTCTAGCCAAAATATTTTTTTTTGAAAAGAATATTTGGTTTAGGGGAAAAGAAGTCCTAGTGATGAGATATATATTATACTGTGGAATAGTTTCTCCTGATTAAATCCTGTAATTGAGATTTTTCTTTATTTAAATGATAGTTTAAAAAAATGTGTTTTGGAAGAAATCTTTTATGAGTGGGGATATGTTGACCTGAGTTCCAACCTTGCTCTGAAATTTTATGTTTAGAAATAAATAAAAATAACAGTTGAATTATCACTTAATTTTTTAGAGTTCCAGATTGGTCTGATTGGTCCTGTTGTTCAGTGCTGCTTGCCATCATTCTCACAGTGATTATGCAGTTATTTATACGTGTAACAACTTTGCAAACCTAATTAATGAGAGTTCACTAATTGTACATGTTCAATGATTTAAACTGCCTTATTTATGCCACAGTTAATTCAGTGTGTTAATTTTCAGAACATTAGCCCCAGTGCTTGAGCTAGGAACACTCCTTTAATATCTCCTTTAATGTTATTGCTAAAGGTGAGCATAATTCCTGGTATACATTATTGATAACACTCTGATGTAGTCTCTCTAAAGGACTTTTGTTTTGACTATCAGGCCTGGCTTTTCCAAAGACCTCTGCACCTCACATGTATTAATTATCTAGATGCTGAAGTGAGAAATTGTTCCTGCATTTTAACAGGAACCCTTTTTCCATTAGAGAAAGAAAAAATAGAAGTTGTCTGCAGTTAAACATCAGTATTATGATCTTTCTGATGATTTGGTTCAGGAAAACAAAAGAAAAAAATAGTAGCTGTCATGGCAATAATGGGATTGACTTTTATAGTAAGGAAAAAACAGTTTCTGTGTCCACATTCTGTGGGCTGCGTTTTTCTTTTTCCTCTCTCAGTCATGACTCGCATGCTACATGCTGTAAGCAGTCCAACCTCGCTAACAAACTGCATTTTGGGATTCATCTAGGAGTTTCTTCTTCAATGTCATGTACAATAGGAGCAGGGGAAAAAAGCACACCAATCTCCAGCTGAATTTGGCATCTCTTCCTCAAAAATCCTTTTATTTTCCTTTGGACCCCCATAAAAGTCAAGTTTATATAATAATGAACTCCAGGAAGGAGCTGGAGCTCATTTACTATTTGAATAGTACAAAACCTTTCATAAAAGGTTGACATTATTCAGTATGCAATGAAACAGAGCTGGTATAAAACTGTTTTTTTTTCATAAATACTTTGGTTGTTTGTTACCATGAGAAGAAGAGATTAATTTGCAAATTATTCATCTTTCCTATTCCCAATTGCAGCACTTTTATTCCACTTGTCTCTAGCTACTGTGTGCAATTACTGTGCAGGCTGCCAGGAAGAGACATAATGGAATAGCGTGTCCTTCAATCAGCAGTGGCAGGTTGAATGGAAAGTATTACTGAGAAAAGATTTCCCAGCCATCCTTCTGCAGAGCACACAAGTGTGATTAGAGACTGAGACACCCATATTGCTGCCTGTTGTAAGGCACAGTTACTTGAAACAACCTGCTTAGGGTAAGAAATAATTCTTTACAAAATTTAGTCCACTTATGGAATGCAAAGCATCCAGCCTGGAACTCCTGGATTTACCTTGCTATAATGACACACAGCACATTCTAATAAACTCTTACCAGATTATTGTCTTCCACAGTTTGATTAAAATCACTTATCCTTTGTTAAAAAAAGAGAAGTATTACATCATTTTATGAAACAAGAAGATTCCATTTATATTTTTAAGAAACTGTTTTAATCTGCAGTACAGAAGGTCATTAGATTTAAATCCTTTTCAGTGAAAAAAGTAATCTGTATGTAATTTTCTTGTTTTTAAGAGTCCCTGCATCAAATAACCTAAATTATTGAAGATCCACAACCACCTCTAATAATTTATTTAATTCCTTTGGCTAATTCATGTTTCATTGAGTTAACTGATGTTCCAATTTGTTTGAATACCACCCCAAATGTGTGGAAATGGGAACATTCCAGGTTTTTTGGAAACATTCTCTTAGCATCACCTTTAGTCCTCAAATGCTTTCATTATTCTCATAAAAGCTTACACAAGGGATTCACCTTAGCTGTCTCTTAAGATGCCTGGTCTCTGATTGATGGCTATAGGTCCATTTTGTTGTTCAGTCTACCTAACTGGCAGTCACACTGAAAAAAAATAAAACTAGTAATGATTCATCATTTTTTTTTAGCAAAATAAAGACAATGCAACAGCTCAACTCCAAAAGTTTTCATTGTCTTTGCAGCTGTAATTTTTACTCTATTTCCTTTTTCAAAGTATATTGAATCTGCAAATATGACACCTCAGGAAGATTCAGGAAGTAGTGCCACCTCACTTGTTAAGAAGTCTCTATTTTTCCATTAATAAATGGCATACTCTCTTCAGAACAAAATCTGCTTGGATGTGTACACATCAGAGGATATGAATAATGAAAAGCCAAGAAAAAATGTGGATGCTTCACTCAAGAGAATGAGTCTAACACACTTACTGAGGTTTTCTTCCTCTTTATCTCTAAGACCTGAGTATTATTCTTTTCAAATCTGTGTTCCTCTCTTTGGTTATTGCAACAGTAATTGTTCAGCAACTGAAATGGGGATTGCTTATCTTGTGCATGGTTTTTGGAGTTTTACTTTGGTTTGTGAGGCCCTTTCTGGGTTTGATGCTTGTTTGATGGAAGTGTGTGCAAAAAGTAATTTATTAGAGATGGATCTGAAAATCAAAATCTTGTATATATTCCTAGGTTCTAGAGCTGATATTTGGCCTCTGCTGCTTAGGACCACATCTGGTCTAATACATTGGAAAAAAGAAATCTTGTAAAGCTAAACCTTAGGATTTTTTCACAATTATAAATGGCCCCGTTTTTGTCAGTTTCAGGCCTGTCCCAATAACATTTCCTTAGGAACAGACCTGCTTAGTCTCCATTAATGAGGAGCAGTGGTGGGAGAAATAAGCAAACAAGCTATTGGGGTGGGGGAGAGAAACAAGACATGGCACAAGAAGCAGACATCACAGGACATCACAAGCCTGATTGGGTGAGCTCTAGGAAAGAGCAGAAGATGGAGACTTTACTGATATTTCAGTATTTATGGTAGATTAATAAAATGGTGCATAGAACTGAAGTATCAGCAGTATAGCTTGTAACTAAACCTATTGTCCTGCCTCCTTACGGTTTTAGGGTAGTCCAAATTGTAATTTAATAGCTCAGCTCTATTAAAATAGAGCATGGTCTTGTACCCTCTTTAGACCTTAATATGAATGCATTCTCTTCAGCTTGACTTCCTGGGCACCTTACACTTGTGTTTCTTAAATTTCTGTTTTACAGTAGTTTGATTTATTTATTTGTGTTCCACTTATCTGTAGGTCAGAGGAGTAACCACTTCACAAGGAAAATAACACAAGTAGAAACTGGTTTTAGCAATCCAGGTAAAGTGCTTCCAAAAGTTTTCACTGTTGATCTAATTCTGTGTCACTGACTTGAATCCAAAGCAGCCCATGTAGAGTTCTGAAGGGTAGCTTCTTGAGGCTTTCATTTTACTGAGTTTAATGGCATTTATGGATCTGTAAATTCCACCATTTGACAGAATAATTTTATTTTACACATCTTTCCCATAGATATTCACAATTCTTCTAGTAGGTCAGGAATGTGTCAGGCACTTCATCCTCCACAGACAGTCTAGAAAATTCTTATGTATCATGGCTGTTCTAAATATACAGAATTTGGGGGCACTGTCTTGTCTTGACTGTGGTATAGTTCAAAAAATTAGTTGCAAACAAAATGTTTATTTCTGGTTTTGAGAGCATGTTAAAATAGTATGTGTGATTATAAGAGTGGTGAAGATGGCTCCATACAGTTTTTTTTCCAGCTGGATTTGGTACACCCTCTGTTAAAACTCTGACTCCTAGCAGTGGGGATTTTGTGAGAACTGGTGTCAGCAGCTGAAGTCAAAGATCCCTCACTTTCTTCTAAGCCTCTCCTCAAACTTTTACAAAACCAGCTGTTGCCATAACACACACAGTTATTTCACAGTTATCAAATTCAGCCTAGAACTGAAAGACTGAGTTGTTCTGCACTATGAATGTAGCAGGGAGTGCAAGCTAGGCCTTGTTTCACTCTTTGTACAAGACATTTATTGCATGGTGCCCCAGGATTCCAAAGGGCAGCCTTGGCACAAGTTGCTTCTGTTTCATTTTTTCTGAGCTTGAGAAATGTTTTATACCTCCCAGGTATTAGATCAAAACCCATTCACCAAAGATCTTTGTTGGATAATAGCAGCTAAGGAACAAGTGAATCTTCCCTGTTTCTAGTGGATTTCACATCATTCACCATCTTCCATTGAATGTGTTTTTCCTCTATCTTTGAACATGGAATTTCAGCTGAATATGCTTTATATAATTTATTAGCCTGATTCTTTGTTTAGTTGCCCTGTGGAAGAGGGTCAGCAAACACAATTGTAATGGCTTCTGAGGCATTTCTTTGATGATTGAATAGTTCCAGAGTGGCATGAACCATTCTTTTATCCCTCAAGTCCTCCTGCTCTGTGTGTTTCCAGTGTAGAAGGAACACAGTCCTCTTCTGGGATTCAGCTATTCTGTTTTCTGGAGCAACTTTATTCCGTAGCACATTTCTGCTTTTAATTAAACATTTTCAGCCTACACATAAAGGAGGATTAATTGACTGTCCTTCCCTTTCCATTTATACTTCCCAATGCATGTATATTCAGCATAATAAGCTGACAGTATTTGTGATTCAAATTCATTGACAGAAACCAACAGGCAGAGTGTAGTTGTACCATACAGAGTGGTAAGATTTAATTTCTGAAGAGATGAAGAAAAACAAAAAGTGCAAGAAATATAGGCATGAACATATTAATTACTGTATCTGATCAAATATCGAGTATTTCCTGTTCTCCAGACAATTACAGCAAGGTGTAGCTACTTTCAATACATGTATTTATAGCTTATGTTGGTTGGTCTAGGGACATGAAGATGTCACAGTAGGCAGTTTAGTGTGCAGCTGTGTTTTAAAATGTAAGTTATGTGCTAGAATGTATAAGGGTGAAGTATCATATGGAAAATATTAAAGGCCTTTATAGAAACATATGATGCTGTATCTTTTAGAATAATTCTTTGGGCTAGTTATCTTGTGGAAAAAATTACTTGTGCAAGTAAAAGAAATTAAAATGGAAAGGCTAGAATTGTTTCCTTAGACAAGAGTGGAAAAGCTGCCATAAAACAGTAAAAAAAGGTTTCAGAGAGAGTAGTGCAACAAGGGCACATTCATGACAATTCAAGGAAGCAAATTCAAAACTGATGCAAAGAAATAACAGAGTGTGTGGTTAGACTGGGAACTCCACCATAATAAGGCAAGGAAAGCAGGAATTGAGGGAGAGTCAAAAAAGGAATGGAATGTTTTATATAGACGAAAAATGAATTTTCTCAACTAGTTTTAGTAGCTGTAAAAGTTCTGTTTGTTCTGTTCCCTGTTCCAGAGATCATTTGGCATTTCATATGAAAAGAGTAAATGGATGAAAAGATCTTGGGAGCATGGACCTTGACTGGGACACAGCACTGCTATCTGTATGACCAGTTAGTGTGTTTTCTTTTTGCATGTCATCCTTCTGGATGTGTTTATTAAACAGAGGTCCAGGTTAAAAGGGTGGTTAGATGACACTTTTTTTCCTATTAGCTCCTAACTTAAGTGTTATGGCACTGCTGGGAGGTGGGAAGTGTAAGTTTGAATCCTCTCTGTCTAGTGAGTGGATTTAAGAAAAGTTTCCCTACCTGTTTGCTAATTTCTCTAACCTTTTTCTCCTTCATAGTAGGTAAAAACAGTAGGAAAAAATATTTTCTTCTATAGAAAATATTTTAGATCTGTTAAAATCTCTGAAACTCTATCTTTAGCAGGAGTGGACTTCACATTTTGTGATTGAAAGACCTGTCTACTGTTGGTTCAAATCTCTGAGTACAAGAGAGGAAGAGAAAAATCAGAATGCAAAGAGTGCCTAAGTTTAGATTCTGTCTTAGGGCTGAGACAGAGGAGCAGATACTGCAGGTACTACCTGTGGGTGTCCAGAGCTGTTATCTGCTATCTGCCCCTCTTGTGGGCACACTTATCCCATAGACGCTTTACTCAGGGTTTTGGACCAGCCTGCTCCGGGAGATGCTGGTGACTGCAAATGGCAGGATACTGATCTACTGGATTTTGGGTCCAATCCTCCATTTCAAAGTCTCCTGCTAAGTACATACTATAATAAAACTGAATTCAGCATTTTGCTGTTCAAGTACTATGACACTAAAACCACATGTGAAACCAAAGTCGTAAATCGAGTTACCAGTTTAATCAAAATCAAAATAAGGTGAAGTCCTTAATATGGGATTCAATCCATCTTTTAACATACTTAGTCACAGTTTTTCATTGATTTCAGAGACTGTTGTAGGACCTGAGTATACAGGAATAAGAGAAAAAATACCCTACATTTTTTCAAATTAAAAATAAAATTAAAATTAATATTTTAACATTTTTTAATCTCATGGTGACAAATGTGATTATAGAGTTGGGTTATCTCAATAGATGCTTGTTAGGCTTTGTGCAGCAGAGACAAGGCAGCAATGAAAAGAATAGAATCTCAATTAACTTTATCTTTTTGCCTTTTCCAAGAACATTTCTTTTTTTTCAAGTTAGCTTTAAGCTATGAAAATTATAGCTCCTAGCTATAAAATGCATTCAATCAAACACTTTCGTTCACAACAGTGATGTCTTTAATATAATCACCTTCCTCCCTGAGCTAATTGTGTTCTCATATAACAATATTCTTTAATGGCTGGGGTTCTACTTCAAGCATAAATAAAAATACTGGAGATAGAGGAAAAAAAAGGAACTAAACCTCAAATTAATCAAACAGCAATGTGAATAAAATAAGAGCTCAATTTGGGAGTTTGCACGTTTCTGCAGCCTCAGGGCTGCAATCTATATTTCTGTCAACACTGTTTATGTGAAAAATAGCATTGACATAATGTAATTGGTGCAGCAGTGTAGCAGTTGCACAGTTGTGTATGGTCACTTAATCTTAAGAAATAAAATGGAGAGCTTAAAATATTATATTTGGGCAATCCTGGTACACATGATACACCAATTTTTTCATATAGACTTCGGTGTCTATCTGTGATCACCCAGAATTACCTACATGTTGTGAGCTTCTGTCTGGGAATGAGAGCGTTGCAGATTCATCCAGAGCAGGGTGGGTGAGCCTGTGCCCAAGATTTGTAGTCAGATTTCAGGGATTCTAAATGTTCATCAGCTCAGCAGAAAATCAAATGGGGAAAAAAAAAAACCATGACAAAATTTTACTCTTTGGTACAGAATATTCGGAAATTAATGCTATCTTTATGATGAGCTTATTATCCATTTAATTTTGGATTTCTGTTTCAAATTTAAATGTTAGTGAAGAAAGTGGTATGCTCAAAGATGGGAAATGTGGAACAGGGTTGTTGGTTTGGGTTTTAAATTTTTTTTAAAATTTAATCATCTGACTAAAAACCTTCATTTTCCTTTATCTCCCCTAAAAAAAAAAAAAAAAGATATGTTTTTCACTTTTTTCCTGTATTCCAGTGGGTGTTTTTTGTCTAGTTGGTTTTGGCGATTTTCTTTGTTTGTTCTGTTTGGTTGTTGGTTTTTTGGGGAGTTGATGTTTTATTTTCTTATTTTCTTTTTACTGGCACTTAATATCATTATATATAATATGATATAAAACTTGGCACATAAAAATAATGTTGACAATGAGAAAATCATCTCTTTTCAGAAGAGTTGTTTAGCAAATTATTCTTATTGTTTTTACATTTTTTAAGCAACCAGTTGCAGCTGGTACCTAAACAGCAAGACTTGGAACTTGCAAAACTCTCGGTGTAAATTCTGCGTTGTAATGGGTGTTCATCTCTCGCTCTTCTCATTTGATTTTATTTTAATTTTTAATGGATTCAAGGCATGGTTTACCCCTTCAATGATATGATTCCCAGTTTTTCCTTCTTCAAATATTCTCTCAACACCAAAAGGACTGGTGGTGAACTGTATCATCTTTATCACTCAAAGCATATTCTTTTGTCTGCCTTATGTCCCTTATAAAACATTTAATCTGTTTTACACCTCCTTCCTCATTCCTTCATTAATCTTTGTAAAAGTGGGCTGTGCCCCAAACAGCTTTCCCATTGTTCCAGAAAAAAAAAAAACCAAAAACAAACAACTTTTTATTTTTATTTTTTTAAACTGGGGCTGCCTTTTTCTCCTGTAAGAGTGAAAAATAAGAATATCACATTTCTAAAGTTTTGTATTTTTAGGGGAGTTTTTGAAAAGCACAAAACTTTTTCCTTCAGATTCTTGTCTTACTAAAATTTATCCTCTGTCATTACTGAAGCACTCTGGGGATATTAAGAATACATATATGTAGTCATAATTTTGGAGAAATACATTGATATTGTTGAGTACCCATGTAATCCTTAGCTGGCAAAAAGGGCCATATGTGCTACTCCATTTGTTTAATGGTATCACGTCCATACACCTCCTTACCATTGCCTAAATACTCCTATTTTTGCTCCAATTCTGTTCCACTAATTTCAGTCATTACTTGACCAGCTGTTGCAGGATTAGGAAGACAGTTAAGAATGTTTGTCAACTCTGTTTTATTTTTGTCTATAGGAAGCACATGTGTCATTCAGCATTGTCTATGCATTACTCATATTATTTAAAAATGGCAGGCTCATTGTATTTACAATAGATTGTAAATGCTGGAAATATGTTTTTAATATACAACCATCATATATTACATTAGAAATTCATATTTCTTTTCCGTGCATGCTTGAGGAGCTGAATGGACACACTATACATGAGGATTCATCACTATCCACATTCCAGTGTCCCAGCCAGGCACTGATTTGTCTGTTTTCTATAGGTACATGGTGCTGAAGCTGAGTGAGGTGCACATATATCCAGCTGGATGTCACACTGGCATTAACACCTACACACATCTATCACCTTCTACTTACATGAATGTTGTGCACCCTACCTTAAAAACATTCCTTGTGTATTTGTCTCCGTGCAGACAGCCTGATTTTTTGCCATTCCACAGTTTTCTTTGCTTAAAAGCATATACAAAATGCTCCCTTTTCCATAAGGAAGAAACTGAAAAGGCACAGTAGTTCATTTTATCTTAAACATTTCATGAGTCTCATCAGTAGAAGTGTGGTCTATTTGTAGTAAATAATGTGCAAATATTGTCTCTTTTTTCCTGTTTGCAATCTATTTATATGCAAGATATGGATTTTTATGCATTTTTTTCTCTGATTTGAAATTGCTGAGAGAACATTTCAAGCAAAAGCTTTTGGCTTATAAGTAGGTTCCAAATAATTTATTTAAATTGTGTTTCAGTATTCATTATTTATGACTCGGTCTTAATTCGTGCCCACATGGATAAAGCTTTCAAAAGCTTTGGGAAGGAAGTAAATGGCATTTCTCAAGGGTGTGCAAGCATTTCTGGGCTGAACTTTCCCTCATAATGGGTATTTATGATTTTGATAACTTTGCAGAATCAGTGCTTATCTAATGTGTTCTGGTTGACTTCATGGAGTTATAAGACTGAAATTTTAAAAAAATCTCTTTTGAGTATGTTTCTGCTGCTGCTGACCAAGGCTTAACCACATTCCCTGCAGACCAGGGTTACCTTGTGGAAGTTAGTTGTTGAGATGGAAATAGCTTGTGACAATGGGCTCAGAAAGCCAACGTTTTTTGCTTTCTATCTGCAAGCTGGAGTTTTGAATAGTGGAAAATTAATAAAGGCAGAACAAAGAAGCCAGATGTTGTAAGAGAGACTAGAGGAGATTCAAAAAATACTTTCAGTGGAAGGAGAGAAGATACAGGCATGCCTGTATGATGGGATGTGGTTTTGTTGACCAAGGTCAAAGACAGTGAGCTAAAGTGGGCTGAGAACAAATTCTAAATATTTGAGGTGGTTTCACATCATCTGAGGACTTTCTCAAATATATTGAAACACAGTGAATTGAGACAAATGGTGTTTTAATCCTGCGTGGGGCCGGTTTGGATTTCTGACTGGCTATGTGTGCAATGTGCTTCAAAAAATAAGTGGCACAGAGGAGAATAATTCAGATTCTCCTTCAGGCATAGAGTTAGAGAAAAATGTTAGCTTAAATGATGAAGTTGTCTCAAGGACCTTCCTCAGGTGAAATCTCGGGAGTGAATCCATGCCCCACAAATGTTTATCATTTAATAATTACCAGAATTTGGTGAGTTGTGTGCAACCTGGTGATCGGCCTAATGTTACAGAGGTTTGAACATTGTCAATTCTACATCACTTTTCATCCAAAACCATTTAAACACAACAGGGGATCAACACAGTATGACTAAGATCTTCCACCTCTAGCCCAAGCTGAAAACAGGTCTAGAACTGTGGAAAAGACTGTTTTTAAACTAATGACTCCTTAAGCCAATTTAAGCTGTTTCATTACTGAATAGAGTATAAATTTTAGATAATTCTTTTGGGAAGACAATGCTGTTTTGGAGCTGCAAGCCGATAACATCTATTGTAGATGCTGTGGATCTTGCAAGGCATTTTACTTTGACATATTAAACTATTACTATCAAAGTAATCTATGTCAATTGGCCAAACATTTTCATTAGGTGAAAAACATTTGCTTGTATAATTAACTTGTGCCTGAGTAATTTGTTTTCCTAGAAATGACCAAAATAAGATAGCTTTGGGAACTTCTGAGATTAACCCAGTAAGGGTTTGTGAATGAAGAGCAGCTGTGAGAATGTCATGGCATGACTTTGCCATGACTCAGATGTAATCGCTGGAGTAGTTAGCAAGTAAATAAATAAATCTGGGCTAAAACATTCCCTGATAAAGCTGTAGTATCTGTGGGACTTCTATGTATTTATACAGATTGTAACATGAAAAGAGTTTCTGCCAGATGATATTATTGTATTGAATTGTGGGAATTAATTTATGTATTGAACTCTGTGAATGCTGTACTTTTTACATGTGAGAGAGTTGTTTTAAGTAAATGAATGGTTTTCTCATGCACCTTGCAGAAGATGGAAATGCTTCTTTCAGGCATTTATTTTGGCTTTGATGTGAAAAGGAAAAGAGATTTCAAAGAACAATTCATCTTTTAATATAATTTGATTAATTTACTGTATGATACATTTCTTTAGTGTCAGGATATATTGTTTATTGTAATCTGAACTATTTAATACTCTAAGCACTTTAAGAAACTCTCGATCTCTTAAAAGAAATTTGGAAAAATAATTGAATTTGACAGTAATATTTTGAAATTTACTTGGTATTTTGTGCCTTTTCAAAATGATTACAAGCAAGAGGGCTGCAGTTCAAAGAGCATTCAGTAGACTTAGAATGTAACCTTGAGAGGTTTCAACGCAAAAACCGTTGCTCATTCAGAAAAAATGTCCTTTTAAGCATACAGTTATTGTCTTGTTTTCTTTCTGTAGGGAGCTAGACAGAGAACTATGCAAATAGAGAGCTGAGTCTGTGATACATGAGGATTTTGTGTTTAGATATTACTGTGGTGCCTGGGATAGTGACCTAGACTCTTTCTCTGTAGCATCCGGCATTTAACAAGCATCACTTCTTCCAGCTTCCTCTGGAAACTTGAGCTGTCAGCTGCATAGAAATCATTTAGGCTCCAGCTCCTTTCAAAAGCTCATATTCTGACTGTGGAGTTCCTTTTGTAGCAAAGTTGAAAAAAATGATCCGTGAAACTTACAAGTGAGTGATAGGGGCATCATAATCTTAATAAAAACAGAAGCATGAAACATTCACAAAGTTAACATAACCAGCAGCTATTGTAATAACAGGAATAAAATACGTAAGGAATTGTAAAGTTTTGTTTTATGACATGGAATAAAGGCAGCCATGACAACGTGCGAGCTCAGGATTTACCAGTGTAGCAGTCTGAGGTGTATCTCATACCGTTGCCCAGCTTGCTTGGGACTAACATCCTGCTCCTGACTCTGCAGCTGTAAGAATGTGTGCAAGTTAGATGATTTCTGTATGGAATGCAGTCTGATCTTGAGTGCAGTATGAATTTTCTCTCAGCCCGTTTTGTACTAGGTCTCTGAGTCACCCAGCCACGCACAAGAAAGGCAACCTTTAGATAATCATTACTCTGAGTGATAAGGTAGGCTTGCTCTGAATGGGAAGAGCTGTGTACACTGAGCTCCAGCCAATCTTCTAAGCCATTCAATCACTAATATCATTAATGAAAGAAACCTTGAAATTACTGCCAATCTTTGGAAATTAATAGGAGATAGGGCTGTTAACATGGGACTTTATAAGATGAATGTTAGAGGACTTCTGTTCACCCCATGTTGTCAGCAGTTAATTTCGTGACTAATAAACTCATGGACTGCTATCCTAGCAGTAGAAAATCACATCTACCATTCTTGTTGGGCTAAGGACTGTTGTACTGGTTTGTGCTTTTTAAAGAATCCACTGCTGTGATATGTGTTGTGTTAACAATATTATTTTAATATGTATTTATTAACCAGTAATACAAGACACAAACTGACAGCAGAACTGTTACCATGTTTTACTGAGGATAATAGAAGCCTACATAGGAGGGATTTATTCCTATAGTTGCATAATTTTTTTTGTTTATACTAAAACTGCTGTATGTGGAATACAGAAAATTTATTTCCATCTATTCCATGACAAAGAATTACTATTATAAGAAAATCTGCTGCTTGGAGCTTATTATAACTAAATTTATTTTCCTTTCTTACTTGAAATTCTTGCAGCAATGATATTAAGTTTTCATATTTATCACTCTTTTCTTAGCAGAGGAATTTGGGAAAAATGTTCTCTAAAAAGTGCCAGCCTGTTTTTTAAAAATACTTTTATGTGAAATATTGGTCTTTTGGTTTGGGATCTGTATCTGGTAGGTTCTAAATTGAACTGATGGCGTCAGCTGATCCTTGCTATAAATTTCTGGATAGAAACTACTTAAGTCAGTGCCCTCAACTAGTATAAAAATGGTATGAATTCGGATACACTCTCTATATTTTTGTTTATATTGACCTTTAAATCATGTTTGAATATGTGATAAAAGAAAGGAAATGAGAGGAGAAGATGGAAACAAACAATCACTTCTCTATTTCTCTGGGCTCATAAGTCTGAGGTAAAAGTGAAAAGGAAAGATATTCATAACAGAGAATCTGATTAAAAGGTCTGGTTTAGATTGCAGTGTAAGCAGGAAATGATGAATCTTGGCAGAGTCTCAACTGTGAAACAAAGCAGTGAAGAAAGCTGATGCTGATGCTTTGGATAGACAGGAGAAAAAGAGGACTCAGAAAATAGGAAATTACAGACATATTTCATTTTGGCAGAGCCAGAGAAATTGGTTATTATTACCACCATTGTATGAACAGTTACTTATTATCTGTCCTGAAGGAAAACAGGGGAGGGTTAATTCTCTAACCGATAGTCTGAAAATAAAACCAGTGACCTGGGGATTGAGTGCTAGCATAAAATATAGCTAGACTGCTTGTTTTCTTTCTGGAGAAACATCATTTTGAGAGGAAAATGACAGACTTATAATTAGCAGTAAGAAGCTCTGCATGGGCATTGGGGTCACAGTAGACTAGTTCATCAGTTGATAAACCTAATCATAGTCAATCCTCATCCTTAACATCAAAGGGACACTCCATGTATTATATGCTTTTAAATCTATTAATGGTTAATTAATTTGTTTGGTTATCTCTGCTTCTAAGAAGAAGTGAGGTAGTATGCAGGTTATTCTTTAAATTATTATGTAGTGGTCCTGTAGAGTAGGGAAATTCTAGACTCTCTCAAAAGAGAGGATAGTCAATGACTCTCCATACATTCAAGCCAGCTCCGTTGCTTGCTAAAAGCAAAGAAAGAACTGCAAATGAAGGGAAATGACAGAGTTGTAATACTCTGAGAGTATTTATGTTCTTATGTTATCACATGTGAAGATTTAAACTGTTTATATTCAAAATTACCTCATGAGAAATGTTGGGAACCTGGTTTTAGAACAGCAAGTTCCTTACCTAATGACCTGATGTAAAATGAGGGACACTTGAAATATACCTGAAAATATAACTGTAAAATGTTTATTCTTCATCTTGATGATGTTTCCTACTGATAAAGGCTCTTTGTTTCTGAATGTGATTTTGAAGTGCTTCTTTTAATATTTACTAAATGGATGTGGCTTAATTTTATTGGTCGTTTCACATCCCCTGTGCAGCAATTTTAGAGCTTTTTGACATATTTGAACTAAATTATCCTAGCTTTATATAGGAGAGAGTATTTTCAGTGAAATATTTTATTTCCAGGAGCTAATATTTCCTTCCTGCTTGCCAGAGATGACATTTGTTGAAATCTGCACTTTCACAATCTTTCATCTTTCTGTGAAATATGAGGATGAATAGTTCTACTGCACTATTCAGGAGTGCTGGATTGGGATCAATCTTTGAAATGTATGGAACCTCTGTTTTTGTTTTTTTGATGAACTGTATTTTTTACTTTATATTAGCTGTGTAATAAATAGTTCCTGCAGGTACAGTAAGCAAGGTTTTAAAGGAATTACAAATGCAACAAAAAGTGATACTGCTGACTGCCACCTAAGAAATTTCCTAGTAATCCATAAACGTTGTGTGTGTGCACACTGGAAAACAAGTTTAAAATAAGTTCTGGAAATTTTAAAGCAGAGGAATTGGGATTCTTGATGCATGTGAGATGAATATTGAATTAATGTTGGTGAAGTCCCATCTTCATCAGTAGTCTCTCAAATATCAAATACTAATCTGTTACCCTAGATGTGAGCACCCTGTAGATCTGCAGAGAAGACCTGAGCTGTACTTCCTGGAGCATTTTTGGTTGTGTCAGCCTCACAAATGGCCAAAATATTTTCAGCAGCAGAGCTACCAATTTTTCATCTCTTTGTTTATGGTTGATGGAGAATTTCCTGTGGAAAATAGAGAAACTTTCTGTTTGTGTATTGGCCTTTTCTTCCATCTCTGTGCTGGCCAGCACGACTCCTCTGAAGGGAAAAGTTACCTCTGTCTTGTCCAAAGAGCTCTTTGTGGCTGACCACCACCTTTTTTATCTCTCTCAGTCCCCACTCAAAGTTCATATGCATCAGGGATGTTTGTTGTAGTTGCAAAATGAGTCTGGAAAAATTTAATGAGGCATTTAACATTTTTCTTCTTTGAATTGTTTCTGCCTGTTTCTGTACAGTTACTGTACAGAAAATCCATTTGCCAGAATTTAGGGAGTTTGTAATCCTTGGGAAGTTTTCTGCTCTTCCTAGTTGAAATCTTTGGGCAGTCTTAAAAGGAGTTTTAGAGGGCCTGCCCTTGAACCTGGTGGTATTTGGGAGCAACTGATCACTGTACTCCCACTATTGTCTAAATGGTGTTGCCTTGAGTTCTGTTACAACAGTATCTGACTGACTCTTTAAAAAAATAAAAGGTCTTAAATTCAAATGAAACTGTGCCAGCTCTTTATGAGTCTCTCAGAGGGTTTATGGCTTTATGTAGAACCCTTAAACTATGTCTTTGAGAAGCAGCTGCATTTGTCACACTTAGAAATCATTCCTATAATTTCCCTACTCATGCCAAGCTAAAATAAAACACCTCTGGTCCTCCCTCTGAAACTTTCCACTCCAGATAAGGCCAATAAGTATTTTTGGAAATGTTTCTTAGAAAGGTTGGTATAATTAGGCTTGCTTTCTTTTTCCCTGTCTGTTTGTTTATATGGCAAAAGACACTTTTTCTGCATTCATCTGAAAGGGCAATATTCCATCTGGCCTCAGACTCAGCATTCACCCCTTTCCTCAGTCTGGGCTTGAGAAACTGTCTTGCAATTTATGTGAAAAATTAACCTAATTAATCTCTCTGCTTAAAAATAGCTACTTTTAAAGTATTGCTTTGTAGTTCATGTACTTGTATAGATGGTAGCTTGCTTAAGAAACAGATTCATTACCAACCCTCTTTTTGCAAACTCCTGTTGTTTGTGATAATGCTGTATATTATTATTATAAATGGTTGCTAGCAGATCTTTCTTTCCCCAAAAACTGGGTGAAAAAATAGGGAAATTGACAATTAGACCTTATTTACTTCTAGTGCTCTTGGTCTTCTGCATGGCTGGGAGTATTCTGTACTCTCCATATTTTCACTCAGCATTTGTTCTTTGCACTATTCTACAGAATTACCTCATTTTCTTCTATGGATCTTGGAACAACTTTTTAATGGAAGGGACTAAATGATTGTGACCCCCACAGTCTCCCCAGATGGGGGAGTAAATCCTTGCTGCTAGTAAAAGATGAGTGGGACTTCTGAACCTTCTCGGACTCAAGGTTGTTTGTTGCTGTCTTATCAGTAAAGTACAAGTAGGCAGCATAGCATGAAGCTGAGAAGGTGCAAAAAATCTGCTGCCCTTTCATAGACACATCAACCACTTATACATAATTTACATTTTTTCTACCAATGTCTAGCAGGTCACCTAGTCACGCAGACAGGAACTGTGGCAATTTTTAACCAATTATTTCATGCTGCCAATGCTGCAAAATATGGAGTTGGTGAAGAAGGAAGAAGAGGTAGAAAAAGGACAACAATTCTCCATCTTGGTCTTTTCTGCTTTATCTGCTTGCTATATTAACAAACCTTAAAAACTCCAAGTTTTTCATCCTACGACAAACTACATATTGTACAACCACCTGACTTAAACCTTTGTAAATTCTAACTCATTCTAAAGGCTTAGCAGCCTTTTCCATGGACAAAGATCAAAAGCAGTGTTGTACACGGGAATGTACAAGGGGGTATAAATATTCTACATATTCTGGACTCCCACAGATTGGAATAGTGAGCAATATAGTGTTACAACGATGTTGCTGAAATGGTAGATTGGAGCTTGAGAGAAGTCAGTGCATTTCTCATATAGCTTTGATTACTCTAAAATTGCTTCTGTTACATTTTTGGAAATGTCACTGGCCAATCAATTGTTTTCTGGATACCTAGACAAAGAAAAAAAAAAGCTCATGAGAAAGGTAGAGGCTGAACAGTAGGGGAAACAGTAATGAAGTAGTGAAAGACTCTGAACCAAACATAGAAGTTGCATAAACTCAAGGTTCTAAGCAAAAAGATCTCTTGAAATTGTATTTTGGATAGTAAATGAGAAATACTTGCCATATTTCAGTTTTCCTGGAAAAACGTATGGAAAGAGGCAGTCGGCCATATTTTGGATCCAAGTAACTGCTTTTCCACATGTTTTATCCCAGCAATTCGAAATAATTGCACTTGGTAGGAGATGCAAAGGAAATTCAGACTTTTGATTTGATGCCTTCATATGGGTAGAAGTGTCTAATGTTGCACAAGTCTGAGTAGTTTGGATAAAGGATCTAATCTGTGAAATCTGAGATTGAATCCAGTATTTTTGGCAGACGTTAGAAAATTCTCCAGCTAAAAGACCTAGATATATTTGACTTGCCCCAAGCAATGCAGAGCCACATCAGACTCTAATTTTTCTGTCCCTTTCTGCAACTATAAGAATTCCTCAGTCATTTTCTCCCACTTCTTATCTGCACTATTCCTTCTCTCCTCCCTTTCTACAGCTTCTCATTCTCGCACTGCTCATGCTGACCAAAATGCACTGCAATGTGTGCAGTGAGCAGGGGCTGTGGGACTGACCAGTTAAGTAACAGTGGAGAGTAGAAACAGCTGGGAAGACTTGATAGCTCTGTTGCCTTCTCTTTGCAGAATGAAGCATTACTTTAATGAACAGTGCAAGCTTTTGGGCTCGTTTTACTGAAGTCTTGCTGCTGCTAATGAGCAGTAGGTTCTTCAAAAGCTGAATTCCACTTCTCTTATTTCAGGTCTGTCTTTGCTTATCTTGTATGGCAACATATCTTTCTTACACATTAGTCTTATCTGGTTTATACTGAGAGAGATTAATAATACCATGACTTACCTGTATTCTTTGAAGTGTCGTAATTAAAAGAAATAATTAAACAACAAATGACTGATTTTGGTTAACATTCAGTGGTTGAAGTCACGCTCAAGATCTGTAAATCTTACTGAGCTAAGTCTCTTTGACTTATTTACCTTTGTAGTTGTGGCTTTGTTCTCTTCTTTGGTGAGCTATTTCCCACATTGTGCACTCCTTAGTCTTGGCACGTGCATGTGTTTGGAGAAGATACTCAGTTGTGATTACAGCAGCTGCTCTGCAGATACCTATTTGTCCTGGCCAAAGCAAAATCACCAGTCATGAGTGAGTAGCGTCAGGTCTGGTTGTTTTATGGACAACATGAAGCTCTTTCACATTCATTGGTTATACAAATGATTGATAGACCTCATTATTTTAAAAGAACTATTGTACTGTAATGTTTCCAGATGTTTTCCAATAGAAGCTGTGTTATTACTATGGGGAAGTATCCATCAGTAAATAACCCATGTCACTTGTTGCCCTTCTACACAATCACAGTGTTCTGATCTTGTGGTTTGGCTTCATTTACAAAGGACTCATCAATTCAAATGGATTATTGTTCTGTATGTTGTGCTGCAGAGGGACAGCCTGAGTGCAAGATATGGTCAATCTACTATGAACTAAGTGCAATCAACTGTGATCAATACTCAAGTGTAAAGTCAACAAGCAAAGCTGAAGTGCTGCAAAAATATTATTTTAAATGGACTGGTAGAGGAATTCGACCATCTGTTATTCAACCTTTGCTCCACTGTTGTGTTAGAAAGCACTCTGCTCTTCCTTTCATGAAGCAACTGTGATACTTGCAACTAGAGAATGCAAATTTTTTGCAGCTGTCTGTCTTATTTACAAACACTTCCTTCAAAACTGTCATAGTAATTGTAATGCAAGACCAGACAGTTCTGATGTCAGTCAGGAAAAAGCATAGATGCATTGATTCTCAGTGTGAGAACCAGAGGCTTGGAGGGGTTTTACTCTCTGTGGCCCTCCCAAATCAATATAGACTTTTAGGTTGCAATTAACTGAAATAAAATAAACTAAAACTGTTGCTTTGGAAGCTTTTGTTCAAGAGCATGTAGAAGTCTGTAACACTGAACCTGTAAACACTGTAATATCAAGCCTAAGTGATTTTGTCCAAATTAATTCAAACCAAGGATTAGCAACCCTTGGAATTTCAATGCTAAATTCTGTGACATTTAGTAATAGTGTTTTTTAACCCTCAGTCTTTAGAGTTATTTTTTAACAAAAAACACAAGTCAAGATGTGTTGAAGGAAAAGTTCAGTCTCTGACATAATTGAAAGTGACATTTGCATTTTCTAGTTATCTTGAGGTTCAAATCCAAAGGAGAAGAATAAGAGAAATTAAATGGGCTATGGTGAAAAAATCAGATTCATTTTAGCAGTCACACCGTTCAGAAGGACCTGGCCCATGAATTTGCAGCACTTGGAACATTTTGCTCACAGAAATTGTTTGCAGGAGGGGGATCTGCAAGGCCTCACGAAGGTTTCTTACGGAGTTGTTTCCAGGCTTCCTCTGTTCTGGTGGTTCAGTGCCAGTTCCAATAGTTCCCATCCTCTACAAGCAGCAGTGAGGCCTGAGTAACAATTGCTGGTAATATCTGTATTATCTGTGACGGGATTCTTTGCAGTCTTCATTCACCACCTGACTGGGACAAGAGCAACGTGGCTCACAACAAACAGAATTGAAATGGGTGAGGTGACCTTACCTGTAAGATGTCTGTCTGCATCACAAAAACAGCATCTGGAATGCTTGCTTTTCTGGATGTGGCCAGCTTTTGGAAAATTGAAAGATGTTACGAAGGCTGACCTCCATAAAAAGAATTTTCATTAACAATAATCCCTGAACAAATATTTGTATACGACACAAACTACTTGAAACTCCATATAAACATTCCTTTTCTTTAGACCTTTTCCTTTCCATATTTCCTTTGAACTTCCTTAATAAGTGTAGAATTTTGTTTTCTCTGAGCCAACTGGGAGCAAATGCTGATTTCACTTACACTGGTTTACTAACATTACTTTGAAAAAAAAATGGATGCATTATATTTCTTTTGCAAGAAGCATTTTCCTGTGGTACTTCACTACTTCCAGTGTGGCCGAATATACACAAACCAGCAGCCCAATTAACTATTCAAATATGCCAGAACTTGACAGTGTTTTAGCTTAACAAAACAATGTGGGCTGTTTCTGAGAAATAATATTGATTTACAAAGTGCTTTTGTTTTATCTAAGCTGATTCAGGTTTCTGTAAGAAATCTCTTTGTTGCAGCCTTGCAACAAAGTTATCAGATTTCACTTGCTTCTTGTGGAGGCTTTTTTTGTTTTTTGAATATACTCCATGGTTCCTTTTCAGAAAGCAAAGAATTTTAACTGTACTACCACTAGAACCTCTATGGTTCTGTCCCTGGTTTTCTATATTAACTTCTGTATTCCCATCTTGTCACAATCTCTTTGGTCCTTGACAGTGGCCATATCTTTTCTTTCAGGCATGCTGACCTCTCTTGTTCCCTTTGAAGCACTTAAGATCATATCCAAGAGCTGCATTCCAGCTGTGGTGCCTTCTGAGGTACTGAATATATTAAGATAAAAAGAAATAAGCTCAGCTATATTAATAAGAAGCTGAAATGTTTATGCAGGCATGGGCTTTGAGAAATTAGATACTCAAAAATAAGGCTTTAATAGGAATGATGGAGGAACTAAAATGATAGTATAAAGAATGATGCTCTTTTTTCAGCATGTTTCAGTGGTCATAGGGCTTTTATTACTACTGTAACTATTTTGATAGCTAAGTGAAAAATACGTTTCTTAGAGAACAGAACATGAAAAAATTGCAAATTCTCTGTAAGTCCTTTGACTTTTTTTTTAGGTTCAGTGAGGCAGTTGTAACTAGCATCTCCTGTGTCCTATGCTTCAATATATAAACTTACGTAGGGGTAACCTATATAATCATAAAACAAATGCAAGAGGACCTTTTTTCCAATTTGAGCATTTCAAAGACTGTACTCTGCTCAGAATCATATCTGGCTGCAGAATTGATAGGCGTAGGAGATCAAGAAGAAGTAAAAATGAGGTTAAATAAGATGGCAAATCCAATTTTAGAGTCCTCAGTATAGGCTCAAATATGTCATTGGTAGGCATTATAATGGATGAAACTGAGTTTTACTAGTTGAAATGTGCTTGGAGAGGGTAACTTTGCCCTGGTGGGTTTAATTTCCTGGCAGAATAGGTGAGATCACAGGTTCTTTGGGCCTGTTATTGCTGACTTACGTGTTCAAAGAGAGCTCAACACTGAAAACTGCCTGTGGCCCCATTTTTTTTCTGTGACATCCTGGATGGCTAACAGGAGGCTCACATGCTTCCTCCAGACCATGGTAGCACTCAGACCCCTTTTTCTCAAAGCTGCATACAAAGCAGTGATTTCTTCCTCCAGCATAGATATACTCATTAAACAATGAGGAATGCTTCTGTGCCAGGACTGGCTGCTGTCTTCGGCCAACTCAGATGGTACCGCCCTTAAGCACATATTTCCTGTATCTTATTAAATTGAAGTCAAAGAAGGTGTTTTTCTGACTCACATCAGAGGAAAGTTATATACATCTAAAGCTCCAGTTTGGGAATAATTCAGTTTTAAACCAATGTGATCAAATCCTGTCTTTAAAGTCATGCACATGTCTAAATTCTTCAGTGCACTAAAAACTTTCAACATTTCTGAAAAAATTTAGTTGGAACAGTTTTTAAATTGCTAATGTTCAGTTTCTGTTCTTAAAATTGGAACAGTTATATTTTCATCATGGCAGGAATGAACAGAAACCAGAAATAGTGACTCCTCTGAAATTACTTTGGGGTGATATACAGAGCAGTGGGAGTTGCCAAAGTCATATTCCAATTCTATTTTACTTGAGGGGAAGAGAGTTTTCACTGTTGATACTCAGGAAAAGAAAACCACATCTGATATGGATGATTAACTAGATTTTATTTTTCCCTAACAATTTTTCTGGGAGGTCAAGGAGTTAGAGAGTCATTAAGAAGACTTTCTTTCTAAGGAAGGATCATAAATATACAAACAGGTGAAAACCCTATTGTGTACTGCTCAGCATATACCTATGTGCCATGTCAGCTTCAGGTTCTGAGGATGTGAGCAATGCAAATGGCCTGAACATTTATGTGGATTTTCCCATCAATGGAACACCAATAAACAGATGAGGAAAGCAAGTAGAGAACATTAAACTTAATGAGAATTAGGTTTTCATATCACAAAAGTTTTGTCTGAGGGATGTATAAGAAACTTCTCTTTAAAAAAAACCCAAACAATTCTTTTGACCACAAAGGATTTTTTTTAATGTTCTATGCAAGAATGAAGACCTTAGACTTCAGATGTTGCCTTCTTTATTTCATTAATGTTAATACAGGAAATAAAAAAAGATCACAAAAACACTATGGCTCATTATCAGGATGTTTCTTTTGATTCTGAACATGCCAGCAAAGCATACTTGATCCAGCAACATCAAAAGATGAAGCCATTTGTGCTTAGTTGGTTTGCCTCAGATATATTTTTCTTCAAGGCAGAAGGTTTAACTTTTTTGCTTAAACCTCAAACCATGAGACTGCAAGTGTACATCTCTTATTGCATCTGTATTTTATGGGAATATCTTACTTGAAGAACAACAGATGGCTCATTTTAGCCAGGACGCAGAACCTTCAAATGTTACAGTATTGATATGTGGATACATAGGCCCACACTTTTATTTCTGAGAGGCAGAAGCTGTTGATTTTAGTACTTCTATACCACAGAAAAATAGCCAACCACAGAAGGCTTGCAGTGATACTTTTATTTTTTAATAACAATAATTATTACATGAGGAATAGTTACTGAATCCATTATTTACTTTTTTAATACGGCTGCTGCATTAAAAATTCTATCTGACCGTGCAGATCACTTAAAGTTGTTTTGATGATTCTACCTGTGCAGAAATTGTCAAAAATTCCCTGCTGGGTTTCAGCCAATGCACACTCCCCTGCATTAAAACACAAAATAATATAATAACTAACACATATATTAAAATAAGAAACATGTTCTAACTAACACATTTTAGATCACAGCAATACCTTTATTTTACTTCGGACCATGAGCCAATGGCTGTGCTTCAAATATTCAGAGAGTCTTGATAGTACTGTAGATGAAATGAAGGAGGTTTTTGCACAGGTGGTATAACAGACCTGAGAAATTCCATTGGGCAGACTTAAGTGAGCTGGCACAATTTGCTAAATTTAACCATCCACACTGTACTAAAAGATGCACTGCAGGATAAGTGGATGGCATACACACTGCTAAGATGCGTGTTTTATCACAGTGTGATAAAATATATTTTCTGCAACTGTAATAATACCAGAATCACTGGAATTTTTGGTTGAATGGTTTTGACCCTTGATAAAAGTTCTGACAGGATGACTGCAGCTAGCTGCAACTCAGAATAAATGGTGTAGGGAGACACCTGAGACTGAGTTAAACATGATGAAGTGATGTTTTGCTTATTTTGCCAGTTTGGAAGGTATATATTTCACCTCTTGAAAGTTTTTCCATAATATTCCACATTTGATGACAAATCCAAGGTGACATTTGGAAGGCTCTTTCTATTGTTTCATGCTTACCAGCATGCTTGAAGTGGATCAAAGTTGTAATGAATTCCAGAAAGCCAAGAGAGTTTCCATCATGCGCAATATCAAAATGTGGATCTATACTCAACAAGAAATGCAATAATGGAACAGTCCGTGGGACTGGAGAGCATGGGGGATTCATAATAGGAAATGTACCCTCTTGTTCACCTTTTAAAATCCAGACCAGGTGAGCAGCAGCTAATAGATTTTCCTGTTAGTCAGCTCCTGGGTGGCCTTTGTGAGGAGAGAGTTACATTGAGGGAACATGCAGGCTGATCCAGGAGGATCCAGGTGATCTCAGACACATGCTGGGTACTCTTCTGTGGGTGCACCAGGAGGGCCACAGGTGGTTCTGCAGGAACTGGAACTACTGTACTACACCCACTTTTGCCAGAAATGGTGTGTGAGAAGGAGCCAACCTTTTAGACTCACACAGCTGGCGCAGCCTCCAGGTGCAGACAAAGCAAGTGGAGGGATGATTCCCAGCAACACCAGTGTGTCTTATTTGCCAGTGCCATCCCATGGAAATCCTGAGCGTGAAGCCAAAAAATGCAGGGGCAGCTAGAAATAAGGGTATGGAGGGAGAAGCACTTCCTTGACTTGAGGTCTCAGCTCTCCAAGTTTTCTTTGTCCCAAATTCCCTCTTTGTCTTCACTGCTCCTTCTTTTTTTTTTTTTTTTTCTTTTCACACAAGTGCTTCCCATACTGTTAATTTGCTTTACTTCTAATTAAATACCACTTCACTGAAGTGAGATGCCTCTCAAGCTCTGAAGTATTTATCCTGTCTCGAGGTTAAGTCTTGAGCTGAGAAGTAATATTTAAATATAGTAATACTATAGAGGTAAATGCAAGTATATTCATGGATTCAATTAGCTGGTAATTTAAAAAATTTTTTAAAAATGGTGCCACCATTTTTACATCTCAGGTATGTGTATTAATTTTTCCAATCCTTTTGTAAAATAGATGAAGATTTTCAGCTCAGTACGTAGTTTATGTCCCTCAGGATGTGTATTTGCTGCCTTTCTTTTCAGGGAGTGACAGAAGAACGGTTTTCAGGCCATTCTTTTCTTCCCTTGTTTAAAATTGTTTAGAGAAACGGTGGGAGTTACTCAAATCAAAGTCTGAAATACTAATGCTTTATCATTTGCTATAGGTAAATTTGTTTGCACTGTAAATTTGGAGCATGAGGCTGACTCCAGGAGTACAATATAGACAAATGCTACCAACCAAATGTCTTATTTAAGGACTTATTGAGGACTTGGGATTTTAAACCAATGTGGTCTTGTTACAATACTGAGCAGATACATTTTAGTTGTTAATAGAAGATCTTTTTTTCAATGGTTGTCCTGCTCTGACTTAAATGTACTTTTCTGAGGCCACCTCTGCTACAGGAAGCTAGGGAAAATTTGCCCAATTCTTTTGTGGGGACACCCTGAGTTAACAAACCTCAAACATATTAGTTCATGTTTTTTTTGAGTGATCTTGCATTGCTCTTTTATTCTACATGAAATTATATTAAGTTTAAATGATTAGATGGCTGACACATTCAACTACACAAGATCTGATGTCTTGGCATTTTGAATATATCAGGGTTAAACTGTGAATTGAACTTTTGTGGGGGGCTGAGGAAGGCTTGCATGTGTGGGAAGTAATAAAATCACTTCTGCAAAGAAGTGACCAAAGAAAATGTTTGCCTAAGTCCACAGGCTGTCTTGAATAGTTCTGACTGCTAAAATCTGAGCAGATCTCATGATATTTTATGATACAAACTAACCAATTAAAATTTTCTGTTTATACATTGTACTTTTTCTACTCTTTTTTTTTTTTCATCTGAAATGTCTTGATAAGAAGCAGTAAATGTAAGTTGGGGTCACAAACTTGTAGTATTTTGGCAGTAGATAGCAGAGTGAGAGCAAATTTGAAAGAAAGTGTTAAGCTTTAAAGGTCTGCAGTTTGACAGGCTGTTATCTTTTATCCTTCCAGCACAAATCTTTATGCTGACTTCTCTTGTATCCCTTCATTCCCTGAGGGAGCTTGGGTTCGTTCACATATTGCTGGACAAGAGACAAAGAAGATCTGTTCAACACATGCAGAACAGATGCTCAGGGGAGGAGGGGGAGTTTTCCAGTGCAGTTACTGTAATATCCATTGCTGCTGTCTTGCTCCCCATGTAAGCACTGCTGGCCTCTCCAGAGCTGGTCTTGGGGATTTTCCCACCTTGGAGACAGCCCACCCAATTGAGCTGCCCAAATTGTGCAGACATTTGCACAATTTGTAGAGTGCCACTTGCTTCCATACTTACCTTTTAAGAAGGAAGAGTGAAACAGGTGGAACCACTGAATGACTTGTTTCTCAAAGACATGGCTTAAGGTATGCAAGATATGGGGTGAGGAGGAAATACGTGCTGCTTGTGGTCACTCACTGCAGTGTTGATCAACTTTTGCATCCCTTTTTTATGCTCTGTGGTTGGACAAGTTGTGGATAGCAGGAGGTGAGGAGGTTGTGTAGGCCCACAATACAGAAGGCATATAGGGTAGGCAGGTATAGATGGAGCTACAGCTATTTAAGAAATATGTAATTTCTTAGGCAAGTACCTGATCCTGGGGAGCATGGAAAGGCACTGTGATTGTTGCAACAAGAAGGGAAAGGCAAATGGTCCTTGCAGTTTTTCTGGCACATTTTGGTGAAGATCTTTAAAGGAGTTATCTGCCAGGGTGGTCAAACATAGGTTGAATTGGTTGTGGTGACTTCAGTCCTTGGAATAACAGCACTGAAGATGAAAGGCATGGAGAAATTACTCTGAGGTATAAACCCTCAGTCAATTAGGCTTAATTTTTACTCTGTTGTTTCCAACAGCACATGGAAACACAGCAAAAACGAATGCAGAAAATAATTTGCTCTTTTTAATCAATATCTCTAATTTTGGTGCCCAGCCTAGCTAAAACAGCAAATACACATTCTGCTATGGCTCACTAGAGGATCAAAAATTAATCAAAAATAAAAGTATAGCCACTGCTGTACATCACTGTTCCCCAGGCTCTGCAATTGCATCTGACCAACAGAACAAGCAATCATGCTTAAAACCAGCCATAAACAAGGCTGCTACAGAGTTGTGTGAGTACTGAATGGCTTTATCACAGTGCAATAAGGCTCTGTTACTGCTTGCATAAACCAAACTTTGGGAGCCCTGATTAGAATGGGGATTTAGGGACTTGAAAGGTGCCTTTTCACACAGGACAAATATTTCAGATAGGGAAATATTTGCACAAAGTTCCTAGGAAAGAGAGGTGTTTCCCCACACATTGAAAATAAAAGGAAAAAAAAAGATATCTGGCCTTGACAGAAAACAGCAATGTCCTTGTGACACGTTGGAACCTGGTTAAAGTGGGGAGTGTGAAAACTTACCACCCAGCCTGGGAAATGGTGCAGGCTGCTTCCTCTCTCTCTGAAGAAAGTTGTGCTGCCTTTTCCTATGTGTGCAAACAGATACAACAGATGAATGAGTTAAGCTTGTTCTCAGAGTGATGGAATGTGTTCTGGCTCCTCTAGACCATTTGGGTTTGTGAATACCCTGGGACAGCTGAGACAGACCAAGGCAGATGAAGCATTACCTTGAGGAATTGCACTATATGATTTTGTTCAGGTGATTAAGACTGGAAAAAACCCCAACATTCAGAGTATCATTTGCTACCTGGTTCTGTCTTGTTACAAGCAGATCTACTACAGTAGGTGATGAACTGTGCAAAGTAGGTGCCATCTGGCCATCCTTAGCTGGAAGGGCTGTTTGTTGGGATATGCTTGTGCTGGATTAATTAGTGCAGCTTCCGAACTTATATACTGGAGCACCAAAGGGCTCTCAGTTCAAAATGAAACTTAGAGTGGGATATTATCAGATCTCAGGTTTTAGTTGTACTATGCAGTGTGGGTTTTTTTTTGGAAGTAAATATAACACAACCTGTAACCATTGAGGCCACACACATTTGGTGTTACTGACAACAGTGGAAAGCTTCAAGAAATACAATATATTCTGGTTTTTTTATTTCTTTCTTTTTGGTCAAGTGACTGAGGGCATTAAACATGATACTGAATGGGACTTCCGAGTATTTACTTATTTGATATCAAATGTTTTAAAATTGTTAGGCTCAGGACAGTGAGTTGTAGTTTGATAATGTGATGAAACTCATAAATATGAACTCCCTTTACACAAACAGAGTGACCAAACAACAAATCAGAATCTGCTTTGAGTGATAAGCTTCTTTGTCACATTCGTAATTTTCACTCGCTTGAGGTGAAATTATTTCCCTCCTTTATTACTGAACCAGCTAGTAGTTAAATTAAGGGGTTTATGACCTTTCCTGAACAGTTTACAAAAATGTTATTGCAAGTGGAACTGGTAACAAGTAAAAAACCTCAACAACATGCATCAGAGAAAAAAACCCTGTAATGTAACACTCATCTCAGAGTTTAGTAAAATAAAATGGTGGGAAACTCAAATTTTGTAGAACATAAGGGTCTCTCTAACCCATGGAAGTGTGTACATGTCTGAGTTGTGGGTTTTCTGGAACATGTTTTCATAAAACCAATGACATGGTCAAGTGGCTTTACTCTTATGGTTTCCTAGGGCTACTTCTAGTTTATAGAGATTAGTCCAGGGAATATCCCAAGTTTCTTATTTTTATTATTCACACTATACGCTGTGGTTTAGATTAAATTACCCCTTGCCCATTAAGGAAGACATTGTCTTTACTTTCTTCCTGCTTCCTTATATTATTACTCTATTAGATACCATAGTGAGTTCAATTTTTAAGAACAATAACCTGCAAATAGCAGCATTTTCCTTAGTCCGGCCTCCTGTTTAAATGCACATTCAGTTGCTTTTTTCTTTCTCTTTTTTCAACACAGTAGAATCATAGCGCTTATTGGTTGTGCCATCTGATTTCAAAGTAAAAGTTCTTTAGATATGGAAGCTACCCTTGAATCATTGAACTGACAAGCACAGCACTTGCCCAGTTTTAATCATATCAGCTGGATTTCAGCCAGATCTCTTGGAGCTTAGAGTTCCTGTGTTTAAGCATTTCAACCGTGATTCCAGGATCAACTTAATATGGTCCAGAATGGTCTTGCATTTAAGTACCATCTAGTTCCAGTTAGAAGGGATCATTTGGACCTTCTGTCACTTCAGCTGGTTGTCTGAGGGTATGAAGCTCCTAGCTCTGCTAATGTAATGCAAATAGGCAAGTTACACAGCTGTGGTTCATATAGAAGGATACTGCATTGCCAATACTTTTACAGGATGTTTTTTGAACTTCTTGTTAGTCTAAGCTCTCTCCCTTTTCCTGTGCTCCTGTGGTTGGATATTAATATATATTAAAATTTAGGATTACTCTAAAAGTTATTTTTGAGTGCAATGTGAATACATATTGCTTAGAGGAGACTTGGTATTCTCATGCCTTTGGTATTACTACTTTATCTACTTGACTTTAAAAAAAAGGAGGGAAGGAATAAAGGTTCCTCTGACCCTGAAATTCCAGATGCCTGAGATTAAAAGAAAGAACTGGGTTATCCCATAATCTATACTGGCACTATAGCTGCTAGGTAATTTAATGTGAATGCTGTGGAAATGATGATGTATGCCATCAATTGCTGTGAACACAGCTGTGTTTCATCAATCTCTGTTTCCTATGAGACAGAGAACTATCAATGACTTTTACACATTTGATGTCAGTATCTGGGTAGGTCTAAGGTTTAATTATTTTATGGAGTTTTGCTTCAGTTGTTCTTTGGTCCCCACATTTCTTATGATTTTTATTCAGTAGCTAGTGAGCTATAATTTTTAATAGCTAACAAAGAGAAATCTCAAAAAAAAAATCTGATTTCTTCATAGGAACTGAGATAGAAAGGGACAATTTCCCACTTTTTGACTGACTTTGTTGTTCTGCCATTCATCAGATGACAGATAAATCAGTTCCCATCCTGACTGATAAGGTTTTCCCAGTCTGGGCTGCTCAGCCATTGCACCATTCTAGACAAAATTTTGCTTGGCTGTGAGCTGCCACTTCTCTAATTTTTTCCTCTCACTGCTTCTTTCTGCTTCTTCTCTTATCCTAAGAAGTGTTTCTTTATTTCCATCTCTTTTGCCTCGATACCGTATTAAATTAATTTCCAGTAATAATTCTCTTTTCCCCAGTGAAAATTCTCCCAATCCTCACCTCAAACTGTGGGGAGAAGTTTCCTCAAGCTGCAGCTCAGTGACAGTCAATAATCCCAGTGACAAAGTTCTTGTGTTGCTGTACTAAATTGACAGAAAAGTCTGAAATGAAGTGGTTCTGAGGTTGCTGCGGGGTGTGTTGTTCCAGACCCAAAAAGGAGTTTTGATTTACTGTGGCTGAATTCAGTCATGACGTGAGGCAAAAAGCTTGATTCCAATCGTGAGGCGCTGGATGCAACTCTGCCCTGCTCCCATGTTTCTGGCTTTATGCAGGAGCTGCTGCCAGCTTGTACTACATACACAATGTACTATGGTATGTTCCAGTGGAACCCTTGTTATCTAGACCAGGCAGGGATTTATCCTTTCTGGATGATTTAAAGTATTTCATATACTTTTATATATTGCTTTATTGTGGGCCAGCTCTGTTTATCAGCTTCTCATACACAAGGAAATATAAAACTCTCATACACTTCTCATAACACCTTTGCAATGCATATCATGAATATAACATCATTTCAGCTCAAATCAAACATGACCCTCCTGTGTTTCATTTACATCTACCTCTTGGAGCAAAAGTAGGTATGTTAATTTACACTTTGTCATGTTTTGGCTTCATATTGGACTGCATAAACCATTTGAGATCTCAGTAGGTAAGAGAAAAGGAGAAAAGTGTAAACATAGGGTTTTTTTTTTCCCCCTCAATTTTAATAGTAAAGATTTTTACCTGGAGATGCTTATTCAGGGAAAAAAAGCTTAATACTTTGGCTGTATTTAGGAATATTTAACATTGGTGCAAATAGAAAAAAAAAATCTCAGTTCTGCTAACTTGGTAATCAATTTTAATACCGTTTACAGCAGAAAGAAAAATTTCAGCTCTGTATTTTTGATCACTTCTGCCTTAATGTTTCTTTCCCTCTTAGTCCAGGAGTGCCTAGTTTTGCCTACTATTTAAGTGAGGAATGCTTTTCATTTATAAGCATATTGGATGTTGGGCTCTATTGTTTAGAATGTTCTGGTGCAAACCTGATGTATGATATTGGTGGGACAAAAAAACCTGATGGGATGATGCATACAAACACAGATAATTCATTACTAGATTCAAAACAGAACTAAGTTTTTTAGCGTGGGTGGCTCCACAAAGCATGTCTTACTTGACAGAGTTGTGATGCTTTAGCACTTTGGTGAAAGGTATGAGATCAGAGGTGGATTTTTTAGTAATAGCATCACATTTTGTAATATGAATGATAGACCTGGAAAAAGGCAGAAAAGGCAGTAAACAATATTTGGGGTTCTTTTTTTAATAAATTCTGGGCTTTGGTCCAAATACTAGGTATAATTTTACCAAGCTCTTCATAAATATGTCCCTCAAAAATAATTTCTTCTGCTTGTCTTTTGCTAGAGCATAGATACATGTCTCCCCAAGTAAGCCCAGAAAGAGACATAGAAATCTCTATAATATACTGGGATTTGACTTGCAAAGAGAAGTGAGTTATTAAAAGAAATAAAAGAAAAATGAAAGAAAACCTATGCCTTTAATGAACAGAATAAAGGAGAAAAGAGAATGTTGATTTAATCTATTGATTTGCTGTGAAGTAAAAGAACAGATGTTTTCTGTTAGGTCCCTGGATAAAATTCAGTAGGCGCCACTAATACTTAGGGACTGGTGACTCCTGATAAGATTGAAAATTGATGTCTGCTCTATTGTTACCAAATGGAGACAGCAGGTTATGCCACTTTAGGTGACTCATTTCAGAGTACTTCAATACAGAAAAAATACCTCATTTTCCTAGACTGAGACACAATCAAGAAATGTTTTGCCAACAGTTTCCTGATCCAAAGACATGTCAGCCATGAAGAGTTTAATACTTACGGTAGGCAATGGAGCACAGAAAGCTCCTTTGTTGTAGGTCTGAATCCCTTTGGATGCCTAGAAAAAGGGTAGATTATCTTTATTTGCCTGATTTCTGTTTGTCAATCACCTCTTTGAATGTCTAATCCAATAATTATCTACAGAGGTGCTCAGGGAGATGTGATTACACTGTAGAGGTGTTGGAAGCAAGTCCATTTCAACATTGGCCCAGTTTATCTGACTGCCTCTCCTTCGACAGATCCAAACATTAAACAGATCACATTTAATGGAAGTTCAAAGGCTTTCCCCAAAGGTTCAGAATTCTCTGTGATCAAGAAAGGAAAAAAACTTTCTCATTTGCCTTCTTGGAAACCACTCAAAGCAATGTAACTCTGGAATTCAGATTGTCCCACAGTGCTTTTTGAGAGACCTGTGCAAAGTTTGCTGAGGTCAGTGTGTGGATGTTCCCAAGTGTCTGGTCAGCTTTCAGGCAAGGAGAGCAGAAAATCCATGCAGAATGCCCTGTGAACGAAGAAAAAGCACACATGTGGTGTGTGTGTGTTACACATGTCTATATATAAATACATGTATGTATATATGCCAGGCAAAGGATTTGGATTCTTGCTTTCACTGTGAAATCCACCTCAGATACTGCAGTACAAGGCAGGATCTTTCAGCAAAGTGACTGGAATCTATTATTCACCCTTCTCTTACAAGGAGGAATAGAAGGCCTTCCTCCTCACTCTTCCTGAGGTTTTTGGCATGGGGTTTTATGTATTTAAATACATGCACATGCACACACTCATTATATTTACTGTCATGCCTTGCTGCTTTTTCTGTGCCTCCTTACAGGTGCTGAAAGCTGCATAAAAAAATATCTAAAATAACAGAAATACAGGTTTGAAAACTGTGTTTTCTTGATGAAGTGATTTCTAAGTACGTGCTTGGACTTTTTTAGTTTTGCAGTTTAGTTATTTTGCAGTAGCACGTGCCCTGAAAGGGCAGACAGTTTGGATTTTGGCATCACACGCAGAAAGTCACTGTGGCAACTGTGGGACTCCCCTGCAAGATGTGGGGTGTAAAACATGGTACGTGGACTCCAGCCTGGGGCAGATTAGTTCCTACTTATGAGTGAAATTTGTAGAGAAGGCAGAAAACCTATAAAGAGCTCTAAGAAGCTTAATGAGAGACTTATGTAGCATAAAATGACGTACTCTTTTAAAGACCTGAAGAAAGCGAGAAAGAATTTGAGAAAGAGCATGGCATAGTTTTGATGTGATGTCTTAGGTATGAGCTAGTCAATACTGTTTATAAATCTCCCCTTTTTAATGCATCAGGTCAAAATTATACTGACCTCTAGAACATTGCTAACTAGTTGAAATGAGCCTCAAATATAATCCAGCTGATGTGTAATAGGCATTACAGACTTGGAATGAAGTCAGATGAATGGAAACATAATTTGACTTTCCAAGTTTCTTTTACATTTAAAGTATTTTAAGTGTCTGATTATAACAGATTCTGTACAGAGTGGTTAACTTTCAGCTTTTAGGCAGATCCACATCTCTAAAGAGGGTTTCCTGACAGTCATTCAGAATTGGGCAATGTTCTCTATTCTTCTTGAGAAAGCTATAGGGTTTTTAGCTGCTGTATGATCAACTTTATGTAGAGAAAGATGTCTGTAACTTCCTATGATTCTAATTTTGGTCTTGTGTCAGTGTTACAGATAATGCCAAGCTCAAATTTAAGCCATTCAGTTGTCCTGTTGAAGTCAATGAAATTAGTAAACAGAAAAGGAATTATTCACACGCTCAGAATTAAAATACAAAGCATTTTGAAATTGTGAAGGACAAAAAAATGTTAGTCAGGTTCTTTGCACAATTCAGGCTTTTTTAATGGTACTTCGTGATCTGTGTGGGACCATGGAATCTGTATTTTTGAAGAGTATCCAACGTTGAATTGAAGGCTTCAAGTGACAGTCAGTGATAGTCACTTGTGTATTGGCTGGTTGAAGGTTTGCCTTCACTCAGAAAAAATACACTTCTGATTTCTAACCCAAATTTTTACAGATTCAGCTGCTGAATCTTGTATTTTATCTGCTCGGTTTCAATAGCCTTTATCCTTTTCTTCTCAAACGGGCATTTAGGAACATCCACCTATACCTCTCTAACCTTCCCTTTGAAGAAAGCAAGTAAGCTGAATTGCGAGACCTCGAATAATTGTTGTACTTCTTTTGTTAGCCTGTTCCAATTTTGTTCCATTTCAAATGTGTTTGGTAAGTCTTTTAAATTGGGAGCAACATGCCTTGTCTGGAGAGACAACTTTTTGACGAGCAGCAACGCCTGATGGTCAGAAACATAAGCAGTTTGGTTCAGATAAGGACATAGAACTGCAGGCTAGTAAACAAATCTCATTCCAGATTCCTCACGCTATTTCAAATATGTAGTATCCGTCTAGACTCTGCACGAGAAAAGCTCCCTGATGTTGCAGCAGAGATGCAGTAGAAGATACGGAAATGAGGAACAAAAATATGTGGGAATGACAGCAGTTGTGCCCACAAATCTTGTACTTCTTTCCAACAAGTAGAATGGGCCCTGTGTGTGCAAGTCTCAAGTCCTTTTGACCAGTGTGTTTACTATCAGCATTTGAGACCACATCACATCTCACAAGGCTGGGTGCTCTGCTAACAGGAAGCTGAAACAGAAAAGGAGTTGTTTTAAGTGCTAGCTAGAAATTCGTTGAAAAGGAACATGCTGGTATGTGAGTGCTCGTTTACAGCCAAAACCCGTGTCAACAAAATAGCTTTATACTGACAACACTGAGTGAGCAAAATGACTTTGCTTTGGTCTAAGACTAATCTCAGACAAATTGCAGGTTATCAAACTTCTAGCATGCAGTTTATCACATGCAGAAGCCCTGTCCAATTGTTCTATCTTAAATGTTTGTCCACCAGAGTCCAGGTCAAACTTTCATATAAGATTTGCTCTAGGAACTTGCTGAACTGACTCAGGTTTCCTGCCAGGAATAAAAAATACATTATCGCGAGTGCCTTGGGAGGATATTGACACAGCTGATGGCTAGAATCAGAGGCGTGCCCAGCTTCCCGCTGGGTATCCACTGGCGCGGCTGCCGTCACCTCGCAGGGAATCCCGGCGCCGGCGTTCCCGGTGCTGCCGTTCCCCCCGCCGCCACCAGGGGGCGCTGCTCGCCGCGCGCCGCCCCCGGCGGGCCCGGGAAACCTTCCCGGCCTGGAGCACCGGGCGGCTCCGGGCCGGCTGGGACCCGCGGCTCTGGGCCGGGCCGGCTGGAATCGCCTCGGCTGACGTGCCGCACGGATGGTGTCCCTCTGCCCTAAAAGCAGGTAGCATCCCTCTGCAGGGCGGAAATCCTAGGGAGCGGGGTTCCTGGGGAGAGTTAGGGAAGGTGTCTGAATGCTTGGAGAGGGCAAAGCAAGGGGAGCTCCTCTCTGTGGTGACCAGTCGCAGGACCCGAGGGAATGGCCTGAAGCTGCGGCAGGGGAGGTTGAGGCTGGATATTAGAAAGGGGTTCTTCGCCCAGAGGGTGGTGGGGCACTGGAGCAGCTCCCCAGGGCAGCGGTCTCAGCAGCAGCCTGGCAGAGTTCAGGAAGTTCAAGCCAACACTCTCAGAGGCTGTGATTCACAGGGTGTGATTGCTGGGGATGGTGCTGTGCAGGGCCGGAGTTGGACGCCGTAATTCTTGTGAATCCCTTCCAACTCATCTTATTCTGTGATTCTGTAGCCCAGACCCAATGAGAGACGTGTAGGAGCCGCAAGGAAGCCTTGCAGTCCTGGAAGTGCCCAAACTCAACCAAGATCACTGGCCTGTATAATCCATTCCTATTTAAAGAACTAAAAACTAATAAAATAAAGTTTCATGGATTATTGGGAATTTGATTAGATATAAGGAAAAAGCTCTTCATCCAGAGGCATTGGAACAGGCTTGCCAGAGAAGCGCTCCCAGCACCAAACCTGACAGAGTTCCAGAATGAGACAATGCTCAGGTGAGATTGTTGGGGTGTCCTTTGCAAGGCCAGGAGTTGGACTCTGATCCTTGGGGGTCCCTTCCAGCTCAGGTTATTCTATGATTCTATGAATGAAAAATGAGGAAATTTGGGATTATATCCTCGTAAGATTGAGGTGTTGCTTTCTTTGAGTGATGTAAATTGTAAATTTAGCATTCAAATAAATGTTTACAGGAAAAAAAAAAAAAAGTATAAATGTAGCAACCATGAATTACCATGTTCTCTTGAAAGTTATGGGTACACACTGAATGGGGAGTGCCTGACTTTGCATGGCTCTGCTGCCTCAAGTGTGGGAACACAGACACAGTATTTCAATATATGATGTGGAGTTAATGGGTGAATTTTGGACTTTCAGGTTTCCTTTATTTCATGGTTGAAAATTTATTTGTATACAGTGCACAAAAAATTATAGCATTGTTTCAGCAAAATGTCTTTTTATTGATAAAATGTAACCTATGATGAGTTCTACATCTAATCAAGAAAGACCAACTTAATAGTGGAGGTGGTTAGCTTACTATTTGTTTTAGAAAACTACATTACTATATGATTTTCTTCGGGGTGTAGCTGAAATCTATTTCTATTGAGATTAAATACCTTTTACATTTGAATTATAATAACCTGTGGGCACATTTTTCTTGAAGGTTTTCATCCATTGTTTTAACTCTTGGTCCATTCCCCTATTTTTTGGGAGACATCTTCTATGCAAAGTTAGATACAAAATTGTACAGCTTCTTTGCAAATAAGCCTTGGGCCTCTAAAAAACCTAAACCAACAAATAAACAAAAACCCCACAACAAAACCAAAAAAAACCCCAAACAACGACTCAGTGTCTTTTTGGCAGATGTTACTGGAATATACTTGGTTAATGTTACTGGAAGTAACACATTAAAAAATTAGGGTATAGTTGCATCATTGCTGCATGAAACCAACAAAGAAGGTATTTTCTTCTCCTTTATTCTCCCTCTAGGCTAATGGTATGAAAGGGGCAAAGTCCCATCTCAGTCCAGGTGCCTCTGCAACAAATTACTCTCAACTGCAAGCTTAAAAAAATAAAGTTAAAAAAGCAGTATCTGCAGCCACATGGGAGCATTATCAAGCAGGAATGTCACACAGGTGCTCTCCTGACACCTACTGTCCTTCAGAACAAGTGTCCACAGGGCTGGGAATCAGAATCAGCTTGAATTGTGTATTTGTTGATTTAAAGGTCTGGCTGAAGGGCCAAATATTGAATATTTGTCTTACAGTCTCTTTCTGAGAGCAAAATAGACACAATTTCAAAATGCATAAATACTTTTCAACTTACAAATCAACTGTAATTAGCCATAAAATCTTATGCAAGGAACATCCTTACATATGCTTTGAGTTTTCTAATATGAACAAATAAAATATTTTTTTTAAGCTGCTTAATCCATTTAATGAAAAATAATTAGAAAAAGGGGAGACCTGACTGTTCTGATACATTTTTTTTTCTCCTTAATTGTGATGGAATAAAACTGGGAATTGCTGGCTATCTGTGAATATCACCCTCTCAGAAGCCATTTATTTGCACTGGTCTTAGTAAACAAGATGATACATTTCTTTGAACATGTACTTTAAATTAGTTACAGCTCCTACTTGGAACAAGAATATTTGTAACTGACCTTTTTTGTTTTATTATTTCTTTACTGATTTGTGAGGCTTTGATTGAAAACTTCCACCTCTTGCTTTTTGCTTTAGGAATGTATGTGATTAATTCAGTCATCACTCCACAGGAGGGTGTTGAGTAAAATACTTAGTGTCTTTCCCAGAGCCCAGGTTCTCTGCAGGGAAAAGCACCATGGGAACAAGAATTAGAACGAATTTTGATCCTAGTGGAGATTTATAAAAGATATCTTCTGCAGGCAGTCTGGCCACTGGGAAGAGTCTCTTCGTGCAAGGATGAAGGCAGTTCCAAGGGTCAGTCTCTGAACCATGGTATCTGATGACCCTCTTTGTCATCCTGAGCTGAAGCTGCTGATCAAAGTTTGTGTTTTTATGCTCTTTGGTTGCTACTGCACAGAGCTTTGAAGTATCACAACTTGAAACACCACAGAGCTTTTCTCTGCCAGCCCGGATTACTTATGGGAAAGGGATCAAATAAAACCAATTTAGATACTGCAGTTAGCAATGCTGACATCATCACTAGTCCCCTTCCTCTGACAGCTTTGAATCTCTTTTGCTTTACTATTTGGAAATGGTATTAAATGCTGATGAGGCAGTATATATTTCAAGCTTCCAAAGTCCTGTGAGTCATTGTTAGACAATCAAACCTTTATGGGGTACAGGTACCTGACATTAACTGCTCATGATATGCCTGATCACATCCAGGAGGCTATTTCAATACTGCTGTATTCCTGCTCTGGTTGGACAAAATGCAATATATCTTTTATTTCCTGCCCATAATTGGATCATAAAGTGAGTTTTTAGTGCTGTAGGAGACTTTGTGCATCTGAACAGAATCTTAATTATTGGTGTGTTCTTCTTCAAAGCGAAGGGTGTCATGGCTTTAAGGTTCTGAATCCAAATCTCATGGAAGCTGAGGTAATAGAGGTTCAGTGATTTGGATCCTCTTTCAGGTTCTCACCTGTAGTTTGTTCTTAATCAAAGTTGCATTTCTCGCACAGGAGAGAAATAGCTGATGATTACAGCAAGTTTACAGAAAAACATGGTAGAAGGAGACAAATATCCTTCATGACCGACCCTTTATCCGCAGTAAGGATGCAGATGTCTGTTAGTGCACTTTGGTAAATCCATTCCACTTCCCAATCTTGTACCACCTGCACAACTTTGCAATAGGGTTAGTGTGCAGCAACTCTGGAAACACTTATTATCCTGCCTCTCACAGATGCCCCTGTCTTCACTTGAAATATACTTTGAGCTACAAAAACCCATCTTTTTTTAAGATCGGAGATGAAAATGGATGAAAACACATTAGCATGAAACAGATTGTCTAGCCCTTTTCTCAATTTTTTTATGAAGTATCAGATATCAAATTAAGTAATAATGGATTTTAAATGTAAAACTATGTCTTTGGATTATTGCAGGATGCTCTGATTTCTTGAGAATTAACAGTAGGATAAATGATCATTGTATTTCTTAGATCATACCACATCTGATTTGCTGCTCTGTGCATATCACTGGAAGGCTGTAGGAGAATAAGTTCAGTCCAGGTTAATTCACATTTTATCTTCTATTCAGTTTAAGACTTCAAGATATTGTTTAGCTTTTTCATACTCAGCCATACTTCAGATTGTGAAGAACATTTTCCTTTACGTCTGTAAAACTGACTTTGGTTGGTGATTTCTCTAAGGACTATTACACTCCCTCCTATGGCTGTCTCTCAGTAGAAAAAGAACATCAATAAAAATATGGTATTTAAATCTTTTTGTTAAGATAATAAGACAATTTTCTTAAAAAAAAATACCTGTCCCCAGGAAGATTTTAATCAAGATAACAAACAACATGAAAAAAAGAGGATGTTTTGAACTAAGTGCAAATTTTATCTGCAGCTAGTTTTGAATACTTTGGGAATATGTTTCTTCAGAAATCACCTCATTCCTTCAGTGGAGTGACTGTTTTTTAGGTATGCCTGAAAAGACCAAAAGCCATTTTGGATATGGAGAGCAGGAGTGCAGAGATCATCACACCCATCAGCACCAGGTTCTTCTTGTTTTATGTTACAGCTATGTAATGTTTAAATAAAAATAAATTAGGTGTTAAGTAGAAGGTCTTCCTGCCCTAGTGTGAATAACAACATACTCCTGGCATGACAATACAGCAGTTGTTAGCTCTGTGCTGGAGATGATCTCATAGGTGGTTTAATCAAAAATCTCATCTATGCTGTTCAGAGGGCCATAGCTTTGGAAATTCAATCTTTTATCATTTTGCCAAGAATTTTCTTTGGTGTCCTTTGGGTCACATTGCAAGGGTCATTTTGTTGTGCTAGGGTTTTCTGAGTGAGAAATCACACAGAGTTTTTGTTGTGGGGCCTCAGAAGGCTTTTCTCATGCAGGCTGGGATGCATTAGGGAAATGAGTGAACTAGTGTCATATCATACATACCTGCTTTGTCCACTGGCTGTCTGTATGTTTTGATAGATGAGATGAAAATTGTATTTATTTGATATGAATACTATTACTTTTCTTTAAAGAGTTAACAAGTCCTCAGTAGGTCTTATCCTTTTTTTAATTTTTTTTTTTTTTAGTATTGGAAAACCACTTAGAAATCCACAAAGTCAAAAGCTTGCTTGTAAAAATCTCTAGTTCCTTAACTCAAGTACTGGTAGATGGTAAATGCTGTTGTTTTTAGAACAACTGCTGTTAATGAGCAGGCTTTTCCAATCAGTTTTGAATGGAATATTGAAACATGAAAGATAAACTGTAGTTAAATCAGTTTCATTAATTACAATTTTTTATACTGCACTTTTGGAGAAATTTTCTGTTTCCTTTGTTTTCTAAGAAGCAGATTACATTCTATTAAGGAAAGGCTGTTACTGCAGTCTAGAAGAAACCTCTTTTAGATGAGAAGGAAAAGATGCCTGAGGTGTTTGATGTGGGAACCTCTGTCATACTGTGTTATCTGGCAATAAGAACAGAAAGCTGATGAGATCCCACAGTTAGTATCAAAGAAACTAGAGAGGCAGGAAAGGAAGAATCCTGACCACAGCCAGATGCAGTCTTGGGACCTAACGTGTATGCAGGAATTAAAAACATCCACAGGTGTCATAGAAAATCCCCTCATTTGAATCCAAATCCTATTTGCATTGTGTTCAACAGCAAAACTCCAACATAACAGATTTTGAAGGGACCTTATCAGAGCCTTGTTGCATAGCCTGTGAAGATGAATCCTCTTCCTTAAACCAGTTTTCATGCCTTTCTGTGTGACCTCAAACCTTCTCATGTGACTATGAAAAAGCAAAGAGATATTTATTGTGCAAATGCTAATGCATGGCAACTGGAAAAGTAACCTGTATGAAATGTTTTATTTTGCTGGGTTATGCAGTTCAGGTTGGTGTTACAAGAGTCACAGAGCAATTCAGCAGATTCATGGCTTCCCTGAGAACTGTGATGACAAACCCTTGCACTGCTTTGCTCTCATTCCAGCGGCTGGGCCTGTGTCCAATCCTTGATAACCAAGTTATCCCACAAAGTGATACAAAACCCCTTCTTATTTAATGCAAGAGGACATTCTTCTGTCAATTAGCAGAAGTTAAAAGTCCACAGGTTCTTGGTCCAACCAGACACTTAGGGGTTTTTTATCTCTGAGCATGCAGCCTGGGCAAGCCACACACTCCCTTGCAGCCCCTTTGAAATCCCCGGGATTCGGCACTGGTGCCTATCTCCAAAGTTTATTGGTGCTTTCAGGAGGTGTAAATTAAAACCAGCCATTCAAACAGGCTGTGGCTCAATTGCAGTTTCATGAGCCACATCTCGTCTTTATTCCCTCTGAGTATTTCTTCCTATGTGTCGCCTGTATCTCCTGATAGCAATGAACTGTAATTCACTTTGAGAGAGTTGGGAGTATTCATCTCTTGGTCATACTATTTCCCCTGAATGCCATGCTAGGAATGTATTAATATCTCTTTTATATACCAGAGGAATGTGGAATATGCATACTGGCAGTGTGTTTGGAGCCCAAGGGAGGGCAAGTGAGGATAGAGGCTGGGCTGATGGAACTGTTGTTCCCTGTGAGAGGTAGGGGTGGTGGAATTTGCTGTGCCATGCTTTCATACCGAGCCTCTTCTCTGTTTTGCTAGTAGCATCCCTACCCAGTGTTACATCAGCTGTTCCCAGCCCTTTGCCAACACCACCCTCTTTTGTGTGACCTTGGGTCAACCCTGGGTGAAATGCAAGGAAATGGATGATGCAGTTTCTTCCTGAGCTTACACGACATAACAACAAGCGTGAAAACAAGGAGGCAAGAAAGACAACACAGATATGTTTCATGCCTTTTTGTTTCTTTAATTTTAGCTGTCATTTATGCATTTGCATTTGTGTTTCCCTGGTATTGCTTGAAGCCACATGGGTTGTTACAAGTACTCACTAATTAAGAAGATGGTATATTTTTCTGGCAATTTTTTTAGGCTCCTTGCTTTGTGTGTCTAACTGAGGGTAGATTTTATCAGCTGTATGTTCTTTCCTGTGCTTTATATTTATGCTCAATAAAAAAGGCATACTAATATGCCTTTTGCACTCTTTACTCACAACCCTGGGTGGATGTTGTTTTTTTTTTTTTTTTTAAAGAGGAGTATTTCTCAACATTATCAGTGCTATTATGAAAACTAGTTGTTGTTTTCATTGTCCTTCTAGCCCTTTTCCACTCAGAGAATTTATTCAATTTACCAAATAACGTTATAAACCAAGCCATTAATAAAAATACTTGAAATACCTAACTGAGGACAGGTTCCTTGGCACACACACACATATATATATATACACATATATGTGTGTGTGCACATATCCACTTAGTAAACCATTAATAAGAACTCCTTGAATACAGTGTTTCCTCTAGTCTGTCTCCCCTGGTGGCTTATGAAAATGTCAAGGAAGACAGTATTAAAAGACTTGCTCTGTTCAAACTGTATGACATCTACTGCATCTCCACTAGGCATGTATGCTATTACATGAAAGAAGATTGGTTTATGTGACGTATACTCATGTCTAACTTAATCTATATCTGTAAAATGCTAACATTTACATTTAGTAGCATTACACCCTTCCTTTCTCGAGCTTAAGCCGTCTGTTTCAAACTTCCTGTCTCACAGTAGTTCTTCTAGCTCTCAGTGCTTGATTTTCATTCCTGTTGAAGCATTGTGATGAGGTAATGTTCTATCTTTCCTTTTTCTGGGTTGTGGTGTTTGTTTGTTTGGTAGGAATTGAATTTGTCACATAAAATTTAAATCTGTACTTGTGATACTTGATCTTATTGGAAATTATCCCTGTTATTTTTTGAATGTTTTTATCAGTAATAATAAGCAATAATTCAGAGCCTGAAGTCCTTGCTAACACAGACATAATCCCACTGGGGTTTTGGGGAATTTTCCCTCCAGAAATTAACAAGCAATTACTGTCAGGATTTCTGTCTTCAGACAGTAGCTGAGTGGGCATTTGGATAGAGTGCTATTCAGGTTGCCAATCCCTCTCCCCACCCAAGTTAGAGAACTGTCTGCAATTACTGCTCCATAAAGGGCTTAGCCAGCTGTGGGATGCTGAACACTCAAAAATCTCATTAATTTGAGAGGGAATTGTTGTTCTTGCCCTTTCTCTGGATGAGGCTGTATATGTTTCTAGCTAGATTGCTCCAGAGACCTGGCAATGAGTCTGGAGGGCATTTTCCTAGGCTGTTACTCAAACTTCTGCTTGCAAATATGCAGAATATTCCCAAAGGACAAAATGTTGTTGGTAACATGACACACCCTCCCACCCACCCCAGAGAATAATGTCTATTAAACCCTTTTTAATTAGTTATGGTATTATAGATCCTGAACAGTGAATATTCACAAAACCATTGTGAAGCCACTGTCCTTTCCCATTGCTCCCGAAGAGGCCTTTGATGCTCCTGGTCCTGTTCCGTGGCTCACCAGTGCTATTCAAGTCATTATTTAGGCTTTGCAAAACCTGCCCTCAGGCTCTCAGCTTCTTTGAACATGGCTCAGCTTTTCCAGTCTCTGAGTCCTTTCTTCATACTCTGTACCGTAGAAGACTGTTGTGAAACACATTTTCTGCATTCTTACCCCTTCGAGGGCTTCCATATTGAAATGTTCTCCAAACTGCTTCATTTGAGGATAAAGCTCAAAAGTTCTGAAAGCTCTGATTTTATAGACTTGAGGGGAAAACCAAGTAGGATCTTAAAGGGGATCATCTGCAGAGTTTTTTGAACAGCAGGCTTTTGGAATGGTTTAATAAAAAATATTTTCAGTTAAATGTTTGTTTTAAATGAAGAGTTTGCCTCTTGCAACAATTGCAATAACTAAGTGAAAAATAGTCTATTTCCATTGTCATCTTATTGTGGGCTTTTAGAAAAATACATTGAAGATAGTTTTTCTAGAAAACTCACATTCTGAACAACTTCTACTTACTTGATTAGCCCTAGTATTCAAGAGTCAGAAGAGGAGAGTGGCATTTTAGAGAAGAAAAAAGTTGAGTAGCTGAAAATTTTTTTATAATTTTAGTGGGAAAGGAGGTGAGGCAATGGATGGTTAGGAAGAAGAGCTTGCAATTTGACTTGTTTCAGCCACAGAAGGCTGAAATGAGAGGGAGCTGTTTTCAGCTGGAATGCTTGTTAGAGAGGCAAGGATTTAGCTTAACTGGAACAAAGAATTGGGGACTGAGTTAGCTCTTCAGTAGTAAAATTAAAGTATGTTTCATGTTTATACTTAGTGTTTATTTTCTTCTTGACATTTCCCTCCCTTCACAAAACAAAATTAAATACAGTGAATGAAAGCAGAATTTACCTTAAAATCTGATTTGATGGATGTTCTGAATGAAAAGCATTTAGGTTGCTGATCCCTTTCTTTCTACATTTGTAGCAGTACAGAATGCATGAGTATAAATGTCAGGCAGCTGGGAGCTATTTGTTTTTGGAGAACTGGAAGCTCTTTGAAACCTGCAGGAGTAGATATGTTTCTGAAGTTTTATTTCATTGTTTAGCTTTCTGTCATCCAGAAGTGCAGTGTTTACTTAAACGTTATACAAGCTCAGTGTTGTAAATTAACAAGTGCTGTTGTAAATTAGGAGTCTTGGCTTTAAACTGCTGGACTTAATGTTATAATTGAAAACATCTCTACGAACGCTCAGCTGTTGAGTCCCAGCTTTATAGAAATACCTTGGTTTCAGAATCTGACATTCCCAGGCAGGTCTGAAAGTATGCTGATCTAAACCTGAGGTGTACATTTGAATTTTTTTCACCAAATGAAATCTGCCACGCAAATCTGAGAAATCCATGCAATCTAGGCTTTGATGCCCTCTTCTTGTGGCCAAGCTCCTGTATAGCTCTGGTGTGTCTTGTTAATAAATGTGTGCACAGGCCCAAGAATTAGATTTTAATCTACATAGTTAAATTAAGACTGTCTTTTCTTTCTCAAGGAAAGTTTGTCACACTGGCATTCATGTTTCAGGTCATATTTCTCCATCATGCTGCATGTAAACACAGTCACATTAAGACATGGAAGCTCAGAGCAAGACAGAGGAAGATGTTCGAGGTGAGGTAGCTCTAACCCAAAATAACAGTTAAGCAATCCCAGAGAGAGGTGTTTTGCAATTTAAATGTGATGGAATAAAAGGAACACAAACAAGTCAGAACATTAACACTGTTTCAAAGAGTACAACTGTGGGAAGAATCAAATAGGTAAGAAAAGACAAAGCAAAGCTGGGAATGTCTTAATAGGTAGGAAAGACATCGATGTGCACTCTTCATACTGTGATCTCTGTTCTCACTTCCCTTTAAAAAAGAATGTATACATTTTATCCATATGTGATGGAACTATTTATTTAAGAGGGTAGTAGAGCATGAACAATGGGAGTGGAAATGATTGAGTAGTAACAGGATAAACATTTACCAGATGGATATCTTACTTCCAAATAGGCTGTGTGTTTTCTGAAAAAGAAAAAAAGATTTCACACAATCACAGAGTTATTAGGAAGGGACCTCTGGATATCATCTAGTCTAACCCTCTGCCAAGGCAAGGTCACCTAGAACAGGTGTGTGGTGGCTTTAATGGTTTGGAAGGTGAAGGTGACTCAGGAATGTGTCCAAGTGGGTTTTGAATGTCTCCCGAGAGGGACTCCATGACCTCCCTGGGCAGCCTGTTCCAGTGCTCTGCCATCCTCAGTGTGAAGAAGTTTGTCACTCATGTTGCAGTGAAATTCCTTGCATCTTAGTTTATGGCCATTGCTCTTCATCCTGTCACTGTGAACCACTGAAAAGAGTCTGGCACCATCCTCTTGGCACCTGCCCTTGAGATATTTATAAGCACTGATAAGATCCCCTCTCAGTCTTCCCTTCTACAGACTAAACAGGCCCAAGTCCCACAGTCTCTCCTCATAAGAGAGATGCTCCAGACCCCAGATCTCTTTGTGGACATCCACTGGACCTCCGTGTCTCTCGTGCTGAGGAGCCCAGAACTGGACACAACACTCCAGACGCTCCAGGGCTGAGTAGAGAAGGATCACCTCCCTCAACCTGCTGGCTACACTCTTCCCAATGCACCCTAGGGCGCCATTGGCCCTCCTGGCCACAAGGGCACTGCTGACTCATTTCAAGGGAGAGGTATAAGTGAGAGGTTTCTTTAAATGATGCTGCCTTGGGGTTGGTTTTCCTTGTCTCAGGTATTGAACATGAGGCATCACTTGAAACCTAGGATGTTTCAGAGAGCAAAACCAGTCTTGTTTCCCTCCCCATGATGCTAGAGTGTGGGACTTTGAGGTTACTGTGTTTTGGGGAGCGACTGTAGGAAGGCAACATGCCATGTGTTGCTTTATTTGGTTAAAAGTGATGGCTCATGCATTTTACCTCCAATTCCTGAAGGGATGACCTCCCACAGTTGTGTAGATCCCTACATAAGCTGAGGAAAGCTCTGAGCAAAATTGCTGGTATTGCAAGTGTTGCAATATCCCAAATCATGAGATAAATACTCAGTTTTCATTGCTTTTCTGATATTTGAAATAACAAAGGCAGCTGCTGTCCTGTTTTTCTGTTTGTATGTTAAAATCCCACCAGTTTACCTACATGCAGGCTGCAACATGCCATGTGATGTCCCTGCTGGTATTATTCCTTGCTGTGAACAAAGATGGCATGCTCCCCAGCTGTCTCCTGCTTCCCTCACTAAAAGAGCATTCGACTCCCATCCTATACCTTGGAGCAGCATGTGGCTGAGGCTAAAACCACCAAGGGTGATTTTGAAGCTTGGAATTTCCCCATGGCTATTGTGTCCATCTTCTAAGTATAGCAGCAGAAAAACATTCAATTCAGCAATTGCTTTTGTTAAGACCTGATTTTAAATGCTGAACACTGCTGCTGTGAACTCAGCTTCGTGTCATTGCAATGATGTACCATGATTTAGTTAAGCACCAGGCCTGAGTTCACGAAGCCTTTGGGTAAGGCATTTAGAAACATGTTGTGATTTTTGGGGCTGTGCTGTGCAGCGTTGGACTCTATGATCCTTGTGGGTCCCTTCCAACTCTGGAAATTCTGTGATTCTATAAGAACTGCTCTCTTCGTTGGCTTTTCTGAGAGGTTTTTTGTGTCACATGTATCTTCAGGAGACTAAAACACAACTCTGTGAGCTGCTGTACACTATTTTTCAATTTTTCATGGCAAATGAAATGCTTGTTAAGCCACAAGTGCTTTCATTAGGATGAAGTTACATGTGGCATTACAAGGCAGTACTTACATGACTTTATCATGTGAGTGTATGTATTGGTAACTTTATTCCAGTAACAAAGTCAAGACCTCTCAAGTGTTAGCCATAAACATAAACCCAGACTTTTCTACCTCAGGTTGCAGAGGGTTCAGAATTAAATTCTTGCAAGTCAAAGGGGAAAAGGATTTTAAAGAATATTAGAAGAAACCTGCACCTTTTTTCAAGCCTCCATTTAAGTATACTTCTTACTAAAAGAGGTTATGTAATTCTTGACCTCATTAGAAGTCTAGTCAAGCAATTTTAATTCAGCAGCCAAGTGAAAAAAACATTACTGTACTTTCTGTTGGCAAATTATAGCACTCAGGTATGGTCAGTTCCAGCAGTTCTAGTCCAACACACCTTAAGAAATGCATTGAAACCTTTTTTTTCTGCCACCTTTTTTTTTTTTTTTTTTTGTCTGTACATGCAACTATGGGTGGCAGCTGACATAGCAAAGCATGTAATCAGGTGTAGTCAAAATTGCTACCAGGGTGAGGAACCATCATTTCTTAAAGCTAGAGGTATGATTTTTCATCTTGACTTTTTCCTAAGCAGCACTAAACATCTTCACAGCCCTCCCAGCTCTGCTTTCAGTGATATTCATGTTATCAATGGAAACAAGCAGTAATCTGGCTGAGAGCCTGTGATCACAGACAGCCTTCCCTGTACCATCCATTCCTTGGCCTTCTGACTTCAGCAGTTTCTTCTACTCCCATGCTGACCCCCAGAACTGCTGATGCTGATGTCATGTGGCCTAAAATAACCCTTTTTCTGCTTTCATTTGTGTAAGATTATTTTTGTAAACATGCCTGTGTGTGTAAAATGATTTTCCTTTTCACATGGTCCTATGGAAATCTGAAGCAGCTCAGCTGAAAGGTGGCATGGGAAGAAGGGAGTATGAAGCAGGAGTTGCCTAAACTGGCTCTGATGCTATCAAAAAGCTGAAACTGGAGCTTCAGTGTATAAGTCTACAGCAAGCTGTGCTTAGCTGGCAAAACCAATTTCCTTGTCCCTGCTTTGCCCCACCAGCTTTCAGTGACTTGTCCTATCTCATACACCACCTGAGCTAATTTCCTAGGGTTAAAAATGTCCTTGCTACTGTGCTTCTTGACTTTAATATAGAACATGTAAAACATGAAACTGGTCATATGAGTTTTTATGTGTGAATTCTTTGTCTTAGATGAGAGTTTTTGAAGTATTGGTATTGAAGGGCAGAAGTGCCAGAGCTTGCTGGATGTTGTGTCTGGTGATCATCCTTCTAGCTCTGTTTGTTTTACATATCAATGATTTTACATAAGAAACTACAGAACAAATGCATGCTTTGTGTGCACTAAGGAAAGCAGCAGACTGGACCTCAGCTATAAGAAGTGGTCCAACCATTGCTGCATGGAGCCCTCTGAGAACTCGTTTATCCTGCAATGCTGCATGAAATTTATACTCTTTTGCCTACAGCCTATGCTTTGCTTGCACTACCGGACTAAATATTGACCTTCTTAATTTCCTCTCTTTGTCAGACTTTGTTTATGGCTCAGAAGCAGCACATGGAGGGCAGAGACACTTGCATTTTTTCCTGCTTGTATTAACCATTGAGTCTAGATCAAGAAATATTTGATCAATGCTTATTAAACATGATCAACTGCAGACATGTAAGTTCACGTCACTTCCACTAACATTTTTCCATTTAAACTGTTAATTCTCCCTCTTGTGACCTCAAAATGGGAATTTATCACAATCTGCTAGCATTTGAACATTTCTGACATAATAGACAGAGATTTGTGGGTGTCCAGGGTCTAGAGGATCTCAAGCCAGACCAGCCAATCCCAGATCTTTTAATGTGAACTTCAGGGACTGTTTTGACAAAAAGAAGCATTAATTTCAGTGAAAGCTGACTCTATTTTCAGGCTTACAGGCTGAAACGTGTGCCTTTACTGAGCTGTGTAACAAGCAGAGCATGTGGAAATTCTCGCTGAAAAAGCCAGAGCAAAGGACAAGGGAGACCTCTGCTCCAGTGCCATGATTATTTTATAAGAACCTGAATCATATTATGCCTGGTGATTTGTTAAATTTGCATTCAAATTTGAGTTCAAAGCTGAAACTGTGGCCAGACTAAAGTCACCTGGAGTTTTGCCTTTGACTTCAAAGGGCCACACTTTTTTTATCCAATTCTACAATTGCTGAGTGATTTGAAGGAGCTCTTTTTCAGCTCCTCTGCAGAAACAGGTCTATTTGATGTACAGGTCTCTGCCATGGCAGCAAAATCCTTTTTCTATGAGGTTTCTGTGCTCCTCTCACTTATTCCTTCTCCTGGAGTTGTAAATCTCTGTTTAGGGCACCAAAATCCTTCTCTGCAACAGCTGATGCTGATTTCAAGGATACTCCAGGTAAAGAAGAAACGTCAGCAGAGCAATATAATTTCTGTTGGTAGGCATTTTCCCCATGATAATAAAAAAAGAGAAATGGGTCTTTTCTGTCTGTCATGCTTGTTTGTTAGAAGAAAAAACATGCAAGAAATATCAAGTCCATCCCCAAAGCAGTGACCAGAGACACTTGCCATCACCCTCCATCCTGTCCTTCTGGGAAATGTAGGACAGGTAGGAGAACTGCAGAAAATGATGGTGGGAAGGGGTGCAGAATTTCCCTATGGAGTGATATGGATGGATAGGATAGTGGGTTTTTAAAGTCACCTACAGTAACTCTTAGAACAATGCTGTCCCACTGCAGTCCTCATGGCTGAAATACTTAACTATGCAAATAGGCAGGATACTTAACAACTTTCCTTCTTCCTTCCTCCCCTCCCCAAAACTGTCATGGGGGCCCTGGCTGTTCTCTGAGCTCAAATAATGTTTGACAGTTCAGTAACAAGACAAAAGACAACCTTCTTTTTTTTTTTTTTTTCTTTTTTTTTTAAATCCAGATAATTTAATACAATAAAGAAGCAAAGACATCAAAGCAAAGAAACCATATACATTGTACAAAGCATTGGGAATCTGTTCTCTTTTCAGAATTTTGACATGTGCTATGTACTGTGGTTACAGCTATTAAGAAAATACAGACATCTTTCCATGCAGTCCTCTTGCTATTTAAAACAATAATGTGAAATCTGTTTTGATGCTGCACAGAGACACACACAGCTTTATTGCTGGCTTTAGTGAAGGTGGGTACAATACTTTGGCCTTGTACTTCATTAGAGCAAGAGCGTGGCAGTTCAGTCGGAATGAGAGACATGCATTAGATTTATGACACAGTGCAAGTTTTGTGTATGCAGGCTGCTTTCTTGTTCCGTCTTCAGAGCTCTGCTTAACTTCTTTTGAAGCACGTTTCATTATCCTTTATTGCCTGGGAGGGTGTTTTCAGAGATTTTCCTGCCCTACACCATAAGACTTAGGCAGGAATGCTAGTGGGACATAACAAGGAAATGCATGGGATCTGCTCTTATGATCTCTCATATCTAGAGGGCACCACATAAGCCCATGCCAGCATCATCTTTAATCAGCACAACAGTTCCTCAAATGGTGGAGGGGAAAAATGTTCTGACATTGCTCACAATTTTTCATCAAATGTCTCTTTTATGGACCAAGTGATGTCCATAAGACCCCCAAGCTGCTCTTTACCTTCAAGCAGTTAAATTATACACAGACTTGAACACAGTGAGTAACATAATTTAGTTCTCTTGGGAGGAGAGGATGAGCTGTAAGTTATGTCTTCTACTGGGATTCCAAATACAACTGCCTGGCTTGTTTATTTTGGAAGTTGAAACTGAGTTATCTTAGTTACCAAGTTGATTATGCTTAATAGGCTCAGGTTGTTTTAATTATCATCCCCATAAGTGTTTTACAATAGTGGGGAGATGGTTCTAGGAGATTACTAAACATTGAATTAATGAGAAGGGCTGGGGTATGAGGTTTCAGATGGGGAAGGCTGAATGGTAGTTGCTGTGCTGTATTATTTAGCAGTTTATAAATTAGTTATTTTGCCATATTATGTTGTCCGTCTGTGGGTTTAGGTGAAACTTTGTGAAAATAACATTTTCACACAAATTTAATAGGCAGGCAGCGTCAAATTCCAAAGTCTTGCTTCTTGCTTAGGTAGGAAGGTGAGACAACACGACTGATATTAAAAATAAATAGATATTTGTGAAAATTATGTGTGCAAACACCAGGTCAAGGCTCTCTTGAGAAGATTTCCAAGTCCCTGAGTTATCTTAGGACCATGAACTTCCTAGTTTAGTAGGGATATGTGGTAGATAGGAAAATTTAACAGACCATTTTCAATACAGGAGAGAAGTTCTTTCCTATCAAGTATACACGTAGTTGTACTTCCCCCTGAACAGGTTCTGATCTCTACTTCTGGGTGAAAGCTTTGGAAACAAACATTCATCTCTTATGAAGGCTTCTAATGTAAACAGTAAAACTTTGTGGGTTTTTTTCCCCTTTGGTTATGAACCATGATGGGCTACAAAGAAAGGAGACCATATTTGGTAAAGATCAGACTTCGTTTCTAGCAAATTTTATTCATATAAATAATGTGTCTTATTGCTATAAAGTATTGGCTGAAGCGACAGGCTAGACATTGACTAAAGAGATAGGCATCCATCAACAACAAAACTGTGAACCAGACCAAGGAAATATAAGCAAAGGAATGGGGTTGTTTTCATATTGAGTCTTTAGATGGATTCCTGAGATTATTTAGTGCTCTTTTAGTTGCTTAAGTTCCCATTGAACTTGGATTTGTCTTGATCTAGTCCATTCCAGACATTGTTACTTAATCTTTTACATATTCCAAGATGTCACTTGGATTACTAACCAGGTTTTTTTATGCTGTCAGCCATAATTTCCCCTGGAATAACTGCCTTGCTGTATCCAGATAAACATCTTCATATGAAGAACATTTATTGTTGCCCAACATGGAGAAATTCCAGCTCCTACTCCAGTTGGAATGACAAGATTTTCAGACAGCAGTAGTAACTTTTAAGTGAACTCTTACATAGAGGATATAGACTCATATGAAAATCACATTTATAATCTGCAGATATTCCCTGTGGAAAGGAGATTTTAGGACTGATGCATCTCTTTGAGTTGGTGAGCCCATAATGTCAGGCTGAAATACATTCAAGTCACCTCTAAGTGCACAGCTGAACCTAACACAGCTGAAGGAGGACTTCATGGAAATGTATGGGTCACAAGTTAATAGCTGGAAAATATGCCATAGTCTAACAATTGGAAAATATATTTGCTATGCTGCTTTTTGGTATGAAGCTGGTAACATGGCAAAGGAGGGAGTGACAGTTACTTGTGTTGCATGACTGAATACAACAGTTTCTCATTTGCCCCAAGAAAAATTCAATTAACATTTCAAAAAGTCATTTTATACTTTTCAGATGAGACTGGGATTCCAAATGTAATATATAATCTGTAAGTCAGAAGTTCATTTTCCTGATATGTTACGTCATTTTTGAGCATATCTAGAGAAACAGGATTAATACTAAACTTTCCTCCATCTTTTTATTTGCTGCTGCTTTTGGAATAACTGTAATGCAGTTTTTATTAATTAAGGAGAATAATAATCATTATCATAAAACAGGAACCCCACGTTCTGTGCGTCTCTAATTTGTATCATGTGAATAGGATACTTCATTATTACCATTGGCAGTAGCAACAGCAATTCTTATTCTTTTCATATGAATCAGTCTTTATTAGCATCAGGCCAAATATTATGGATTATGACAGAGTAAGACTCTAAGCATGTGGGTAATGATGCATTGCAGGGGCACAACTGAGCAAAAAAGAAAGTGCGGTAAACTTTGGGTAACCCCGTGTTTTAATCCAATCCTGTAAAGTTTCAAGCACATGTTAAACTTTGCTCATGTGAATGGTGAAGCTGCTGGCTGAGAGCTGAATTATCCATCTAGAACATGGCTTTAAAAGGGAGCTGCCAGTCTGTGGCACAGGAGGCACATGTGACCTGTGAAGTATCTCCACGTATCTAAGGAGAGCCCTCCGAAAGGAGTCACTGAGTATCCTCCAGTCAAGCGTTAGCATGGGACAAACCTGCTTGCTGCAAGCACAATTTCCTCAACACCAGCAGGGCTCCATTTCCAAACAGCTACTGCTTAAATGGAGACACATGAGCCCTCCTAAAAGGACAGGATGCAGAAGATCCTTGCCCAGGTCCTCATGCTAGAAGACATTCAGAGACATGTGCTGGTCCAGTTCACTCAGTGGTGTGTAAGGAGGGAGAGGTTCTTTGCAAAACAGGGAAGAGCATGTCCAAGCCATGATGGTTTTACTACATTTTTTACAGCTTCTGGGCATTTATTTATTGTGTTATAAATTTCTTTTTTCCCTCAAAGAAATAGGAAAACTCTTATGAAAATGTTTTTGATACACTGTATCTTTGATACTTAGATGAAGCAAGAGGGCTTCAGTAACTTCCAAGTCTAGCTTTGCTTTAAATGCTGCTCACTGTACTAGGTATTTCTATTCCCTAGTTCAGAACATTTCGTTTCCTGGACTCAAAAAAAGGAACTCTCAGAAAACAGAAAACTGGAAGATTCAGAAGGCTTGAACATAAAACACAACGAATGTGAGGAAAATAGCACATGGCAGTGTAAAGAAGCATCTCTTAAATGAGGTGACCACTCCCCACCTACCGAGATGCAGTTGTTGTGTAGCTCACTAGAGGGCATGTGGCCGTGCTTTATAATCCTGAAGACAAAGAAATTCTTATTAAATGTGGGGGGGAGAAAAAATGTATGAACCAGATATAGCTGCACTGCAAACAGAATATGTTAGAATTGCACCCACTTATTTCAGTTGCTCGTTGGAGTACATTGTTTGGAAAAGAAGTTTAGATTAGCCTTGCAGTATGCATATAAGGGCTTTTCTTTACCAGGGAACGGAAGCAGAGGTATGCTGTGCAATTTACTCTGAATTCATTTTATCCTATTCTTTTTTCCTACTGTTTTTTCCTGCTGTTTCTCTGGGAGAAAAACGTAGATATCATAATGATCCCTTCTTATGGAAGCTGCCAGAATAAGCAACTCAGATATTTGCCATAAGGATTTCAGAATATCTAGCATTTCTATTTGTAACCTCTTAATCTTGTACACATGTTAAAGGAAATCAATTTTTAAAAACAATTATTTTAGATTTAAGTTTTCTTTAGGCAATAGAAACTAGAGGACCTGGTTATTTTTAATATGCCTCTACCTTGAAGCTTTAAAATATAGAGGCATTTGGGTCAGTTGTTTTCATTTGCTGTATAAACAACCCCTAAATCTCCAGAATTTCCTAAGTATTTCCAGTTGTTTTCAATTTTGGGGGTAAAAAAGGGCATAATCCAAATAAGTCTAGCAAAACCAGTTTCACCCTCATTTTTCTGTTGTGTCTTGTATTAAGCCTGAGTGCAAAGCATTTTGTCCTTTACAAGTGTAGTGAGTTTGCAATTGCTGCAGTAAGAGGACACAATATAGCACCTATCAGTTAAGTATGGATGCAGAGGACATTGCTTTGGGACTCCTGGGCCAAATTCTGGACTTCTTCACTTAGCTTTTGTTTTAGCTCAAACTCTTACTAGTACAAACAGAACTTCATTGAGCAGTGGCCTGTGTTTTTCCAAAACATTGTTCCTCATCATTTGCTAACTCTTAAGACCTATATCTAAAAAAGAGCAAACAAAGAAAAAAAAAGTCCAGCAATTCTTTAGGACTAGGCAGTGAAGAGCATTGCAGAGGGACTCTAACTTTATTGTTTGCTGAGGTTCTTTGTTGCATCTCCCATCCATGTCTACAGAGGCATGTGGTGAAATGTTTGTGTGGTCCATGAGTGGCTGCTGGAACCTGTCAGCTCCCAACTGAAATTCAGTTCAGTTGAAACACAGCTGCTAATTTTTTCTCCCTGACCCATGTCACTTATCATGGCACTGCTCTCTGTTTTTCATTTGTGTGCTCTGGGTACCAGTGTCTGGTCAGCATCCAGCCCCACCTAGGCTTCCAAAACTCTTTAATTTGCCTTCCACCTCTGATGTATGCACTGTTGTTTTTCTGAGCTCACTCCTCTGCTCAGCCACTGCATCACCCCGGATCTGCCTTCGCACAGCTCACATGGCTTTTGTCTCCTGCACTGTTACTGTAGCCTTTGTGAAGTGATAGCTCTGAGTTTCATGGGGGAAAACCATAGTGCATCTGAACAGGGAATATTAAAAACAGAAGGGGGATAAAAAGCTAAAAGTTAAAATACATCACCTTCCTTTATCATTCCTCAAGGTTCTCTTTTGCAACAGTGCCTACAGAAAGAGCCTGAAAGATGCTATGGCCGAGTCAGAGGAGAGTGGATCACACTGTGGCTTTAACTATAGCATAGAAAGATGTACAGCATTAACAAATGAAAACCAGCTATCAAGGGCTATATACTCCTCTCATATGCCATTTTGAATGGTCTCCTGTTTGGGCCACAACCTGTGGTGTCCCCTGGACTGCAGGCTGGTGGCTTTGAAACAGTGAGTGTGAGGGTCACACTGGTGCTGGTAGCAACCGAGGTGGGGCAGCTGTTAGGGCAAAGCACTGAGCCTCTTGGCTAGCAGGGCAGGTTCACCTGCTTTTTGCTGCTGCCAGCGCCAGCCAACTTGCTCACAAATAGCTCTTACTGCTTAATGAAGCACTGCCCTGTGCTCACCTTGTCACATCCACCATCCAGAGAATGGATGTGAAGCTGGCAGGTGGCTTGGCAACAGCAACATCAAATAAAAATCTGCTCTGGGAGATGGGGCAGTGGTGGCAGAGCCTCTGCAGAGCATATTTGTCATGTCATGAAAGTCCCTGGGTACATGAGTCTCCATCTCATCTGCATTAAGACAGAAAACAGCTGGGGTGAAGCTGAGGCACTTCAAAATTTTATGTAGAATCAGGTAGTTACACTAATGAAGGGCTGATACCAACCATCTCCTGACATTACATTATGACTCTGAGAATACAACAAACCTGATGCTGTTCAGCCATAATTAAGAAAAAAGAGTAAAAAATAAAAGCAGTCTCTTTGCTGAAGAAAATAAATTTGATGTATCAAAGTAGCAACAAAACTTTTTTTTCCCTATATTGTTTCCCTTCCTAAAGAGTCCCATTCTGCATCTGCCATGAAGATTTGGATGGTGGGTTGAGATCACACTAAAAGTCAGGGTGGCCTACATCACAAAAGTTGCATTTCACAGAACATTTGCTATTGATATGTTGGGAAAGTGTCAGACTTGTGGGAGGACTGGAGAGTATTTGCATGATACATTAATAAGAAACAGTTTAGTATACTAGATTACTAAAGCATGGTTAATTTTGAAGCCAAAGCCCACACATTCTTAACTTTGTTTCCCAGCTGAAGAGCCAGTGTGCTCTCATGTATTGTACAGAAACTGGAGTGTTATTCTTTGAAAGCGAAGCCAGTGTTTAGAAAATCCCAAACTGAGCTAACAGCACAGCATTTAGGCATCACACAGGATGTTATTTTAGGCTGTAATGGAGAAATGTCAGAACACTCGGTATCTGTGTTTGCAGCATGTGTGTTTTGAAAACGCAGGTTACATACGTTCTTGCTTTACAAGTCTTGTGAAACTGAGATAGTTTCATTTGTCTTGGGAAGTTCAGTACATGACAGACTGATGGGAGGTCTGCTCAACAGTTCCTAGAGGCTTTAAAAGGTGTAGGGATATATGCACCAGTTTTGATGGGGATCTTTGAGGTGCATTCCTCCTCCCGGGAGCGTTTTGAAACAAAATTTTTTGAACTGCAGTTGAACTGAGTTTAACCAAGTTTGCTGTACAAATCGAGTTTGCTGTACAACGTCTGTACTTGTCTTCTGGAAGCATTACTCATCTTTCCCACCTTGAGAAAAGCTGCTGTGATTAGCTGGTCACCTGTAAATTCAATGTTTAAGACCTGAGAGGTAATAATGTTAAAGTCAGAGAGAGGACTGCATGTGAGTAAGCTTTTAATCATCTTGATTATTTTATTATTATTTTTTGGGAGGGATATTTCTCTTTTTGATAATGAATGCATGTTAACAGACAGTGGCTTTCACTGATGCAGCAGAGCTCCACCACCCAGACACTTCGTGCTCAGCTCTTGCCTTACAGTTAATGTCACTGTTACTCTTCAGTTGTAAATGGTGTCCTCTCAAAAGTGCCTGCCTTAGATTCTCACTCCTTTTGTTTGGCTTTTTATACCCCTTTCTGAAAAATACATAGCTCTGAGAGTAACCATCTGGATGGCTTTGATAATTGGTGGTTGACCATGTGGGTTGTGTGTGGTAGCAAATGAAAAGAACAGTCTCTTAGCCATTAATTAATAAATAGTACTGTGTGATTCGGAAGGGTGTTATTTCCATAGAGAAGCTCCCTGCTCCTGCCCCAGAGATACTGATTTGATGGTCATCTGTAAACTGGTGGAGACAGAGATAACCAAAAAACCCATATAGTAAAACCATATGAATGTTAAAAAAATTAATGAGCCAGATATATCGGTAAACCCAAATTATTTTTTCTTTGATTATTCACAGAATCTCTGTGAAGAATCTTCTCTTGCTCAGTTTTAGATAAAGTATTATGATTTTATCCCTATAGTGTTCTTGTGATGTATGAAGGCATGGATATAAAAGACTTTTTCAGGAAACCTATACAGAATTTAAATATTTATGTCAGAATTGATGCTTTGCTTTAATAAGGTCTATAAGTAGAAGTTAGCACTTTTTGTTTCTTTATTCATCATTCCCCTTATTTCAATATTGTAGGCTACTTACTGTTGTTTTGTGAAAAATTCCTCACCAAGAAAGACTAAGATTTAGCATGTATCAGTACCATATTGGTTTTTGTTTGGTATGCAAAATTGTGAAGATTGCATAACCCAGACATAAAGTATGGGGTAGAAGTGAGATATTCTTTCTCACTAGCAATCAGAGCCAAGTCTAGGTAGATACATAGAAGTAAAAAATTGAAAATTTTGAAAATATCAGTGAAACGTCCAAAATTGATCAGGCTGGTGAGGAAAACCAGAGTCACTGTATTCAGCTGCAGGTTTGAAACCTCGAGGGTGCCACCTGCAGTGTTGTGTCCATCTCTGGGGTCCCCACTACAGGAAGGACATGGTCCTGTTGGAGTGAGTCCAAAGGAGGGGCCACCAAGTTGATCAGAGGAATGGAGCACCTCCCCTATGAGGAAAGAATGAGAGAATTGGTGTTGTTCAGCTCAAACCATTCTGTGATTCTATTTAAACTCTTCTCACTCCCCATAAGTTGTACCTAGATTATTATCTGGTTTACTTTTTCGTGTTGACTGTCTTAGTATTTACTCCATTTCTGTATTAGATTTTGCTCTCTTCCTAATAGTTTGAATTCCATTGTTTTAATAATTTCATAATTCCTTTATTGTTACTAGTACTTTATACAAAATTGTGATAGCTAGTAGCACCTTTGTTACAGTCAATCTTTTTGTGGTGATTCTAAAGCTATCATTATTGAACTGGGAAATATTAGTGATTTTAGTACCTTCTGTTTCAGGACACAAGTTTGTATTTTAGACTATGAACTAATGTTTCAAACCTCTAGGGAAGAATAACAGATCAAGTCTCAACTGAAATAATCAGGAACATGAAATGAGAATCATTCTAAAACCTAACATTTCCATGTTTCCATTAATTTATTATGTTTTGCTCTGAAAAAAAAAAAGGAAAGTCAAATTCAAAGACCAAAGTCCACATAGCTTTCTACACACAAACTAGCATTTCATCTAGATTTATACATGTAAATAAAGTTGCAGCTTGCTCCTAAGACATAAAAAAGCAAAGGTCAGATGATGGAAATAAAGGGAAAAACATGTAAGTCTGTTTGTTCTGCATTTCTTGGCAGCTAATATATTCAGTATTCTGGTACTTGTTATGTAGAAAAATAGAGCTGCCTATTGTGGATAACAGCAAATAAGGCAAAGGACCAGTTCTGTTCCTCTTGTAACTCCATCAGTGTCAATGTACTCAAACCAGGAGTTCATTTAGCAGGGGTCTCTGAGTCACCAGTTGAGGTTCAAGTGCTAACTTCTTCTAAGACCCAGGAAAATTATGCTGAGTAAGGCCGGCATAAAGGTTCAATTAACTCTTTCAGCTGGAAAGTCTGGGACAGAGCAGGCCCTGGAGCACAGTGACAGAAGGAGGGAAGCCTTAGGAAGGAAGCTGAGGTTTAATAGTCATTGTCTTTGAAGTGCCAAAGGCCGGCATGAGGGTTACCAAATGCCAGAGTGGGAGTAAATTTAGATGCTCCCAGGATTATTTGTGCTTTGAGCAGTGAAGCAAGGTCCCTTCTGTCAAACTGAGTGGCACACCAAACAGGAGAGCCTCCCCTTTCATACCCTTTCTCACCTTTATTTGTCTTTTTCTTACACCAAGAGAAAAATGGGGAAACTACTGTAGCCAGGGAGCTGTGTATGAATATACCTTGGCAAGAGTAAAACTGCAACGCATTGTTCTGACCTTCACAGGTCTGATCTTCACAGTTGCTCTCCATCACCTGTGCATTAAGCCAAGAATGAAGCCTGTGCAGTTCACTAAATGGCTATCCTAATTTTGCCTTCTTCAAAGGTTTTAGGGAGAAAAAAAAAAGCTTATTTAAAAATATTTATCTCTTAATCTTTTTATTAATTATTTTCTTAAATTGCTTTCTGTAAATTGAATAATCATACAGAGCAGGAAGCAGCTTCCCTTTTTTGCAAAGCAGAGGCTCTGTTGTTACCCTGAGAGTGGGATATTTATTACAGCCTCTGATACACTGTCCTAGCTCCAACACCATTTATTTAAGGTTCGAAAGCCAAAGCATATGAACGAAAATATTTTTATATTTGGTCTTTAATACAGTCTTCAGCTGTGACTGCATTTATCAGAGAACATTAAATAGATGTAATAAACAACAATCAGTTTTTTCAGTCCTTATTATAGCTAAGGTTGCACAATGGTTTCCATTCTAACCCTTTCAACCTCATAATTTTCTACTGCTTTCATGCTAGAGAAGGGAATTTTCCTTAAAGTTGTTTTTCTTTGGAAAGTCTGAGTAACTTGGCTCAATATTGCCAAAAATATTGCAAAGAAAATGGGTGTATGTAGGCTCGCTAATTATAGATATTTTTCTTGTTTTAACAACTCTTCAACATATGCAGCTGGGGGAGGGAGGGAGGCTGAAATTTCATCTATTTCCATATCAAGCCAGACGTCTTTCTGGGCTACCGTGGATTCATGTTTTGGTTTGTGAGTTGTGATCCTCTGGAAAACCACGTGCTGAGCGTTCCCAGTGTAGCTCACATACGCCCTCCACACGGCGCTTGGTGCTGGGGAGAGCTCTGGTGGGGCCAGCAGCATTCCTGCTCACACACACGGCAGGAAGACAGCGAAATACTGCCTGGCCATTGCTGCTCCTCTTGCTCTGCACATGTGGCTGGCCCCTGTCAGCTCCTGTCAGGGAGATTGGGGGATTTAGTTCGTAGTCTACCAGGTAGGGGAGCTGCACCTTCATTGTGTTATGCTGAAACTTTCCTTTTGGAAAGTACTTCTTTGTCTGATCAGTGGTCAAATACATACGGCTTTGGGACTGTGGTCAGGTGACATTTATTTCACTGACATGGTGAACGTGTTTTGGAGAAAATAATGAAATTACTTGAAATAATTTAAGATGACCTATTATTGCATTGGCTTTTGAAGCAATGTTTATCAGTGGTTATTAATTTTGACGAGCCAGTCATTAATGGTTATTAATTTTCCCTTTGCTTCGTCATCCTTCCAAGAAGTTGGTTATTCCCACTCCAAAGGGTTAATTGTTGTCAGAGAGGCTGATTGAAATCCTGGACTGTGAGCAACCAAGCTAGTCACAGCACAGTGTTGTGATTTATCTCTGACACCATCCTGGACTGTTTTAATCAGGAAAAGGAGTTATTTATGAGGAATAACTGTAACATTCAGTACTCATCTTTTTCAAAAAGTATCAGCAGGAGAAAAAAATATAAATAAGGATTTCAAAACAGTTTTATTGCATCATTTGCCTTCCTGGTCACAAGGAGCATGGCGTTAGGAATTAGACCCAAAAATACAGAAATCAAAGGATGTGATATTTCTCCTCCTATTTCCGTGCCCAGGGTTGCACGCTGTGAGCCTGCCTCTCTCCAGGCTGCGGTTGTGCCTCCTGCTCGGGCTGCAGCTGGAGCCACCCGTCGTGACTCAGCCGGGTCAGGCGGCAATTACACCAGTGGCTGTGCTTGCTGACAGTTTTGGGGCGAGGGGAACCTTTGGAGAGGAAGAGGTGAGTTGGGACTGCTTGATGTGGCCAGCCACGACGTCAGCGGGGGGATGCTCTGCAGCCGACATCAAGCCTCTGCCAGGAGTGTTGTGGTGGCAGCCGAGAGAGTGCTGGCTGGCCTGTTCTGCATGCTGGGAGTGCCACCGCTGCCAGCACCTCCCTGCGCCACCCCTGCAGGGCACCGACAGCGTGTCCCACCATGCAGAGTCGTAAGGGATGAAGGCAGAGGAGGAGGAGGAGTTTTACTTGTTTGGCAAGTCTGTCCCAGCACCTGCAGCAGGGTCTCCACGGTGCTCTTGGGCCACAGGGTTATGGCTGTGGCTTTCACACATCATCTGTCAAGGGAAAGAGAAGGGGGAGCAGGGGAGCAGTTCCTGGGGCAGGAGTCCCACCTATGGACTTCAGTGCAACATGGCATGAGCGCTGATGAGGGGTTTCTCCGATGGTAATATAGAAATATTTCCTGTGGAGGAGGGATTTCTGGAGGCCATGGGCTGCATTACTGTGGATTCCTGGATACCCATGTCAGGGCTTCAGGCCCCAGCTTGTCCTCTGAGTGCTTTGCTGGGGCCACTGTCCCAGGACACGAGACATTCTGTGGCAATGCTGGAGTGAGGGCATCCCCTTGCCCTTTGTCCCCATTCTACTACCAGTGTTTGCACTCTCTTGCCCTTCTACTGCTATGCAAAGCCTTTCCTGTTGAGAGGGTTTGGTTGTGAGATAAATATAAAAATGGTAAAAAACGGACATCAAAAGAACCCAAAAGTCATCCCCAAGGAGAGAGGGAAGACAGAGGGGAAAGGAGGAGATCCTTAAATCTACTTTTAAAAAATATATATATTGTTGAGCTGTAGCCTTAGCAAAAACTAAGTTATTGTTTGATGGTCCTGATTGAATTTTTTATTTAGAAATTAAATAAAAGACAGAGTAGGCCCCAGGAGCAATACTAAGAGAGATTTGGCCATATCCAAATTGTTAAAGTTTATGTGAGGGGCAATGGAAATTCAGTGCAGCTGGTAAACCTAAAAAATAATAACAAAAAACAATACACCTCTGTGTAATAGAATGTCTTTCGTATGACAAGTATTCCTAAATGCTTTACATAGAATTAAAAACAGATTTAATTTGAAGAACAGGTAATTTTGTTTGTTTAAGGGAAAGAAAAACATAGGACATTAGACTGAACTAAAGCTGGTGTAAATCAAAAACGGTTCAACTAAAGTCACGTGGCTTAAAATATAGATGCTGTAAAATACACAGAATTGTAATGTGGCCCGTAGTATTTTACATTTACAGTGTGTAATTTTAGCCCTTTGGAGGAGATCAGGTAAGGGGTCTCATTACATCCTATTTCCCTTTTGTCTTTAAGTTGACTATATCAATTTCTTGTGTTCTTTCATTTCTTGCTTTTGTCTTGACTTCTGCTGAATTCTTCCCTTTCCAAATATTTCCTCTTTTAAAAATTTTGTAGTCAAAAGAGGGGGAAGCAAGAGGAGAAAAATTACTTGTCTCTTCCATGTCTTTCCTGACACTCTCCCTTCCACCCTCCACCAAATCCTATTCTCCTCGCAAGAAAAATGAAAAAAGGCCTCCAATTAACTTAATGGAACTGCCTGGCAAACGAAAATAGAGACACAGTAGAAAAGGAATTAAAATGTTGATATTTTTCAATGAAAATACCCCAAATTTAAATAAATTTTATGCATTTTTTTTTGTCAAGAATAAATTGTAGAACTGGAAAAAATCTATAAAACCTTTGTTTGCTTAAGGCCACTCAATTTTCTCATTAAATTTATGAACAAATTTAATTAGAAGAAACACCAAAGCATTTGTGAAATGGAAGTATGTACTTGAACCATTTAAACCTCCAAAATTTGCCCAGGATATGAATACCTGCTATAGAAATTAAGAGAATCTCTGTGGTGTGTCTTCCCTGCATGGGTGCAAATGAGACAAATAAAAAAACCCCCTATGTTTCTTACAGAAAGCATGCTAATTTAACTCCAAAGAGATTCAAATGAACATTTCTGTATTGAAATAAGTATGGCTTTTATCATGAAAGGAGAACTGACCACTTGTGGCCCATTGATGTAGTTCTCAGTGTTTGCACTGGAGGTCTCACTGGTGTTTAATGAGTGTGGGCGGCCCTCTTGGCTGCCAAGCTTCTGTGCCTGGGTTGTAACCAGCACAGCTCCTCCTGCCTACTGGAATTCTTCAGGAAGAAATAGCAGTTAATGTGGAACATATCCTGAGTTGAGGGGTAAGTCCCATCACTGTAGGATCCCAGGAAAATTTGTGGTTATGTGTGCAATGTTGAGGAGCAGGTTCAGTCCCTTGCAGGATGGTCCTTTGTGAGAGATTTCTCGTGACCTTCCTACATGTGAGGTAGCACATTGACTGGTTTTTTGGAGCAATGCTGTTTCCATTATTCTCTATGGTTATTTGCAAAGTGTCCTTTTGGGCACAATGTACTGTATTGCTCTGGGTTGTTCAACTAAACCCACACAAAGTATGTGGGCCTTAGCTTTTCCAAGACAGGCATCCAAACTTAGTGGAGAGCTTAGAGGTAAACTGTGTTTCTGTGTGGTCTGCAGTGTGACAACCTCTGCTTAGTGCACTCCGTGCACTTGGCCACAGTTTTTTGTGGCTGGTTCTCTGGTAGGGGGGCCCCATGGAGAAACACGATGTACCCCATGGAATTTTAATGTTTTAGAAGTTCTTGATATTTCTCAAAAACTAGACTGTAATGGCACAGTCATAAATCTGAAAAGCAGAGATGCTTCTTGATATTTTTGCCTCCATACTGTCTATTTAAGTGGATATTGTGAAATAAGTCTGTGTACAGACTCTGAGGTACATCAGGGTTTTCTGCAATGAGGACCATAGGAAATTTACACCTCCATTTGGAAGTCTGTATCTGACCAGTTTGAGTTAGAACAGGCCTATTAAAAGGGGGAGGGGGAACAAAATAAAAAAACCTCCCATCAAACTACCTAATAGCTTGTTTCTCTACAAGTATACCTATGTATCATGCTTTTGTTAAAGGGAGAAAAAGAAAAGCTCCTCCCCAACACAGATTCAGTGTCCTGCCCATCTACTTCAGCTTTCTGTGGTCTTGAGCATCCTGTTGGTCTGACAGCAGCTGCCCTGCAGTGAAGTAGATTGTTTCTTCCTCTGGAGGGAAATGTCTCTCAGGGTAATAAAGCAAAACCTGTTTCCACTTCCCCAGAGATGCTGTGAAATATCTTCCCTTCGGAGCAGTGAGTCACAAAATAGGTCTTGCCCTGTTGGAAAGTTACCCATTTCTATTCCCACTATATTTAAATTAATGCCTGGAAACTTAGTTGAATACAACTGACTGAGGAACTTCATACTTCACTGAATCTGCACTGATTGAAAAAATGAGTTTGGGGTACCTCTTCTGAGATAGCTGAAAAGTTTTGATCGTTCCTCCCTAATTTTCTTCAAATTTCTAGACGTTATGAATACACAGGAACTTTTTTATTTACATCTAAGGACTTGTAATGTGGTTTGCATTTCACATTTAGTAACATACACATTAAGTAACTTATGTTACTTAGTAACATAAGTAAAAATTTTAATAAGGTATTAATGGACATACATATAATTAATTTAGAGTCTTCTTACTATCTGATCCTTTAGGTGCTGTGTGCCTCTTTTAGTACCACATGTGTCCATTTATTTCAAGAAGAGCTGTATGATAGTTTCATGAGGTCATTGTATTGTGTTTTTATTGTCATGAATTTTCTTTGCATGTCACATCAAATTATTTTATTTGCTTTGTCATGTTCCCTTATTCTAAAAAACTCTGGAGGGTGATACTCTACCACTGACTTAAAAAGTTGTCTTCCTTCCTGGGTAAGAGAAACACAGGTGAGATAACAACTTTCCATGACATTACCTATTAGAGCTTTGCCTGTGGGCACTGACAGCTGTTTGCTTTTGGGTTTGGCAGGGCTGAGGCACCATGAGGGCTGGGTGTCAAAAGCCAAGTCAAAAACAATCAAAAAAGACTGTCTTATCGCTCTTTCCTGTGAAAATACAAATTGCTTTCTGATTTTTTTGAAACATTTCCATAAAAATGTCTTCGAGCATTACCAAGGATGAAGTCAGAAAGGTAATTTTAGTTTATTTAAGCCTGAAAAAAGATGGAAAAAAAAGGGAAATGCTATGAAGAAGGCAAACTTGGGGATTTTTGTTTTTATTTTTTGCTCTTTGCCAAGCTGAGTACAGAAAAAAAAATTAAATTTTAATTCTGAACATAAGTTTTTGAAATTGAATAAAATTTCTTCTAGTTTCAAACCCAGTAACCATGAACTCCTCTGAAGCCTGAGTGAGAGCAAGTGCCATACTCTTTAGCAAAGAGTTTAAAACTCCGTCTTGGGGCTGACATGTCATTTCAGTTGTTACTTAAAAAAAAAAAAAGTAGTAGTGATCCTCGAAAGTAAGAGATCATTTGATAAGGAAGATAAAAAACCCAAAAGCTGCCCTAGGAGATGGGTTTAAATCCTCTCAAACAATTCTAAGGTTTGAGCTGTGGAAAAAGACCCAAATGACTCCACTCTTCACAAGATATTCTGATATAATACAACCCATAATGTTAGGACACATTGTTGGCAGTCACATGACACTAGCTAGACAACATTTGGAAAACCTTATCCAAGGTGATGTGGTTCCTGGAGCATTCCTGCAGAGAGCTACCAAGTCCTCAGGCAGGCTTCGGCTCACTGCAAGGGAGCAGCAACACAGGAGGCCAAAACAGTGCCTGCCTGGCTCCTTTCTGGTTTTTCTTGCCTTGGCAACTGCCATTTGCACAGCAATTAATTTAGAATAAATGAAATTTCAAGTGCACATTTCTTCTTCCACCCATTCTACAGTGTAAAGGGGTAGAGTAACAGGAAATGATTGGTAGATTAGAGGAAGGACCCTTCAGAAGACGAGAAAGGCATGTAAATTCTCTTCACTGTTCCCAAACAAGGTAATGTTCATACAAGAACACGTGGGACAGCAAGAACGCTGTTTCCCTCACTGTCTTTTGTTCCTTCCACCCCACTTCACATGTCCAGGGGAAAGATAAGGGCTTGTAGCTTCTTCACTGCAGTAACCAAGAGCCTCGTGGTGATGTTCTCTGCTTTGTTCTAGATCTTTTGCAGGGAAAAGTTAAGAGCTGTACAGTTCTGCTAATTTTATGCTCTGTGTCCCTCTTTACCTTCCTTTTTCTGAAACGCACTGTTTTGGTGCTGCAGCAAGGTGATGCCTTGGCTAATGTGGGTGTAGTTCGTAGCACTTGGGAGTTTTATGACAATCGGATGTGTGCTTATGCCAGGGAAATGGAGAAAGTGGAGACAAAGTAAATGTCTTGCGTTGATGGTGTCTCTGTGGCACTGAAAAGGGTTAGGAGTGGGAGCAGTGCAGCGCAGCCTTCTAGGCTGGACATGCCCTTAATTCGGGCAGCGAACTCCGCTGGCTCCGGCACCAGGTTTGGCAGGATTCGCCTGCCGGCCCCATGCCCTCCCAGCTCTGCGGGAATGAAGGGGTTTGCGCGTCCTGCAGTTTCAGGGAGCTGGAGCACCCCGACACACGTCCCAGTGTGGCAGCCGGGTGCCGGGGAGGGGGCACGGCGGGGCTGAGCCCCCGAGCGGGGCTGGGCAAGGCAGGAGAGAGCGGGGAAAGCCCGGCCCGGGCTGACCCTGCCGGAGAGAGGGGGAACCCGCCAGGCTGGGGGAGAAGGGGGACGGAGGGGACGGAAGTCGCTGCGCGACGTGTCCCCCCGGGGGATGGGGGCTGCGGAGGGGCACCCGCTGCTGTAATAATAAAGGGGCCAGAGGGAGACTGCGAGACCACCGAGTGCGAGGGGCAGCAGCGCAGGAAGCCCGACGGGGGCTCTGCCTCCCCTGCCGGGTCCTGGCGCTCCCTCCGCGAGTGGGGCCGGTCCCGGGGCTCGCCCGCCGCGGGATGCCCGGAACCCCTCGCCCCGCACCGGCCGGGCTGCGGGAGGAGGAGGAGAGGAGGAGGAGGAGGAAGAGGAGGAGGAGACGGGGCGCTTTCACTCCTGCTGACTGCAGAGGCTGAGGCAAAAGACAGAAAAAGGAGGAGGGGAATAAAAAGTAAAGAGGAGGGAGAGAGAGTGAAAGAAAACTAAGCCCAGCTTTTGCCGGTGCTGCTTGGATTGGATCTGGTTTGAGTTTCCTCTCTGCTGGCTTGAGCAGCAAGAGAAGGAGGAGTGGGGGGAAGTAACTCGCTCACTCTTCCTCTGAAGCTTTAGCAAACGTGCTGGTGCCTGCGCTGGCGGGGAGCTGCCCGGGTGCAGTTTCCTCGCAGCTTATTGCTCTCAGTTTCTAAAGAACTGCCCGGACTTCTCGAGGACCTGGAGGAAAAAAACATCACAGACCTGACAGTTGCTCAGTGCCTATAGACTTGACACTTTTTTTTTTTTTTTTTTCCCTAGGAGATTATTTTTTAAAATTATTTTTTCTCCCGTGTCTCTCAGAACAGCAGTTCCTCGAGTGGCTTTGAAATCCGTTGCTTCTGTAACAACTTCAGGAGATACTTTTAAAAACTTTTCCCCCCACTCCTGTTTTCATTGCCAAAAAAAAAAAAAAAAAAGGAGAAAAAAAGATAATCCTTTTGGGGGAGGGGAGATGATCGTGCTGATGTGGAATAAGTGCTCCTGCTGTCTCCTCTTACTAGCCGCGGTCCTGATCGTGGAGAGCTCCCAGCTAGACAGCTCCAGCTCCAAGGTGAACTCCATCAAGTCCACCCTGATGGGGGAGGCTCCAACTCAGGCAACCAACAGATCTACAGGCATCCACCAGGGACTGATGCTTGCTAGCAGTAAGAAGGGCAAAATGCTAGAGCAGATGGGAAAACCTCCCAAGCACTATCACCGGCAAGGAGAGGTAGGACATCACTTCATTGCTCAAGTGTCTGTCCATCTGTGTGCTTTTTATAAATAATTGCTAGTCTTCCCCTCACATTGTTTCCAGAGCTTTAATGTGCTAAATTAATTAATTCACTCAATTGTGCTTGCCTGGGACAATATAATATCAGAATTGGTGTTAAGAACTGTGAAACTGGGAGTTGGGAGGTTTAAACCATTCATTTTTCTCTAATGGTTAATAACTGATGGAAGAAAAGTCTAAAAAACTATCATCTTCAGCATTTCTTTGTTTGCCTCCTTCAAAAGGCTACCAGAAGCAAAGGAAGAAATTTCTTGTTAACCCTCAAGACAATAAATGAGTTGAATTTGAATAGGTGATGAAAATTCTAACATGAAGTAAAAATTCACAGCAGTGAAATAAACTTGGTTTTAGAAATCACAGCTGGCAAGTTGATCTTTGGTATTTTGATCCTTGGTAAGAATAAAAAAGCATGCTATGCCTGTGGTATAGTTTAAGGTACAGTCATTTGTTTAATAAGACAGAAAAAAAATTCTAGGTTTCTTCTCCACAATATGCTCCAGTGGTTGTGGAAATTTTATTTGGTTATGAGAGTTTGAATGTAAAGAAGAGAGAAAGGGTTATGGAAAAAAAAGGTTATGAGTGGAAATAAAAAGACCCTGACTTGTTTGTGCAGTCTTCTTTCCTCTCTACCCTGCCTGGAAAAGTGGAAGTCTAGTAGAAAATAATCTTCATTTAATTATGTTTGTGCTAGACTATAAAGCAGCATGTTAAGCCATAAGTCCTGTGCTTCCCTCTCAGGGCTTAACTTGGATGGTATGAATGCTGCATGTTGTGATGTTGAAGGAGATAGACTTCTTCAGAAAATATAGATTTTATGGGGTCTTATTAGTATCTCTAAATGCAGCTGCTTTTCATAAGCAACAGTGTAGCAGCCACAGAGCTGCCAACATTCAGCACTAAAAAGGCAAAATGCTCAATGCATGAAGGGTCTGTACTTGCTTGAATTTTCCTTATAGCAGCAGAGAAGCTAGAAATTCAAGTAATCCACTGAATCTGCCAAAGTGTTTCACATCAGCTTCCTAAGGATTGAATGTTATCATTTGGTTTTGTGTGCAGGCTTAATAACAGTAGTGGTAGTTTTATTTTTTGCAAGTGAGAAATTTGTTTTTAAACTCCTCCAAGCTTTCTTTCCTTAGCCACTCAACTGTTTTATAATTTACCCAGAATTTGGTTGCCTCTCCTTACCTCTAAGCAAAGTTTAGCAAGAGATGCTATGATGAAGTTTCATATTACCAAAGTACTGTGATCTTTTCTAGTTCACATTGTACTAATTACTGTGTTGAATCACCTTGAGGAGACAGAGGTGCCCAATGCACCTTCTCATATGTTCTCCTTGGATTTTCTTTTGTTTTCAGTGTGTTTGCAAAATGTCAAAGTACAGGTTGTATTTTCCCACAGAGTGTTACCAGTCTCATGAGTTTTGTGAGTCTGTGCTGCACAGCCTTTGCCTTTTGGAGAGGTCTTGCCACCTTCCCCTGTGTACAGCATCCTCAGCGCTTCACTGTGTATTCAGTGCAATGCTGAGAGTAATTGATTATAAATCACCCAGTTCCTGAAGAGCAATTTGTGCTGCCCAGCAGTTGTATTTGCAAGATTTGCCCCTAACTTGCCAGCTTGGACTGGGATTTTCTGGGCACTTCTAGTTACTGGCTTGAACTCACAAGGCACACTTCAAGTGAAAGACAGCACTGTAAGTATCTGTAGTGGTAGAAGGGGCATCATGCATGTTAAGATTTCATGTTTGTAGCATAAGCAAAGACTCTCAGAGAACTGGTGGCTGTGACTCCCAGGGAGCAGAGCCTGACCTCCCATCAAAGGCTGTCAGCGCTGAATTTACTCTTTCTCCTTGAGATTCTGTCCCCAGATCCTGTGTGGCCTCACACGATGTATGTGAAAATGACACAGATTTGCTCCCAATAATTCTAGATGCCACTTTTGGCCATCCACCTGAAGCAATGCAGTTAACTCAGAATTGCAATAAACAGAAGAAAAGAATGAAGAAAGACAAGGAAAAGAAAATGAAAGCAAGGAAAAGAGAGGAAAAGAAAAGAGAGGAAAAAAAAAGAAGAAAGGAAAAGAAAGGAGAAAAAAGAGAAGAAAGGAAAAGAGAGGAGAGGAAAACAAAAGAGAAGAAAAAAGAAAAGAGAGAAAGGAGTATATTTTGTGAAAATGTTTTCTCTTTGGTGATACATCCAGCTGTAGGGCTGGTAAGCCGCTGCGTTCTTTAACAGTGGTGTCACGCATATCAACCAATTAAGACATGACATTTTCATAATCTTTTTTCAAGTACTCTCTTATTATGTTAGTGCTTAATTTGTTTAGATTATGGGACTTTGCACTGAAGTTTACCATGCCACTTGCAAAAGAACAGGCCTATGCTTTTCTTTCTAAAACAGTCTGTTGAATGAGTGGAATTTGTAATGTCTCAAAAGTAAGAATGTCTTTTGTACCTTGGCAACATTAGATGGTGAGTTGAGTGTCTTGTTTACAACTAGGAAATAGTTTTAGTAAGGACCAAGGATGTGCAAGTTAAGGAAAATTTAATAGAATTTTGCTGTTGTGATGACTCTGAGCTGTGCTTTCAGCTCTGCACATACACATGGTGGAAATCACCAAAACTGATGAAAGGACCAGCAGCCTACAACCTGTTTGCTTTTCAATTATGTTAATTCTCAGGACTAGGAGCAACTTGGGAGTGTTTAATCAGCAATAAATCAACAGATACAATAGTTCATGGCTTATCTGGAGTGCTGATGTTTTTCAGCTGGTAGTTACAGTGCTTCTGCCCAGAAAGGGAAGATCCAGCACTCTCTTTTCAGGCAAAGTTCCAGTTCAAATTAATGAAAATACTCACATGAGCAAAGCAAGCTGATCCAGCTAGCAGAGAGACTGGCGGGGCAAATGTGGATTTTAGTAAGACTTAACATTTTTATGTCTTTCTGAGGAATATTATTTATTTTCTGTTCTTATTCCCTTTACTGCCTTGGATCAGCAGAGAATGAGAAGCACTGATGTGCTAAATCGGTGAGATTTCATTCTCTTCACTGTTCTTTACTGTCACTCGTCCTTTTCCTTTTCTACAAACTGTTAATGTTTCCCCAATTTCACAGAGAATCAGAAAATATCTACAGCATTTGCACAAGGGAAAAATATGCTCAGAAACGTACAGTGCATGCTAATCTAGGTTACTTTGGGGGGTCAGGATTATATACTGTCAGCTATTTATTTTCTTTCAAAACTTGATTTAGAGAAATGCTTCTAGTGACATCCAACACATCAGTTCTGTGACCTCCCTGTAAGAGTGTTCTGGATACATCCCCTCTCTAGATAAATATGATACAATGAATAGAGTCATCATTGACAGTGAAGATAGATTAATTTTTCTGTGTGTTACCTATAGCTTCCACTGTGTTTGGGCAAACTCTCCCATGTGAGTGCTTTAGCTCAACTATAGAGATGCAACTGGAAAGGAAAAATAGAACGTATTGTATGGTGATTGAAAAGCATAGCCATTCCACAGATTCCCGGTTGATGACTTTGTAGCCTCTTTAATTCACTTCACCATCTTTTCCACTTCTTGCCCCTGGGTTGTGATGCCCTATCTCCTCTGAGACTTGACCCCTCCGTCAATGCTGGGGTTTGCATGCCTTCACACCCAACCACCTTTAAAGATCTGGTGGGCTGTGACCTACCAAGCTTTATTTCCAGCTGTTTTCCTCCATGGGTGCTATTATCTTCTCCCCTTCCCACCTCCTGGCCACAAGCCATTGTTTCATCTCATTCCCTAGCATGTAGGGAATGTGTCTCTCGTTCCCTTTGTCCCTTTGCTGTTCCATAGCTGTTTGGGTTTGTGCTTCCCATTGAGACTGTCCCTTCCCCATGCACATGCTGGGACTAGTAGCAATGAAGGGAAGAACTGGGACATCCAGGAGAGGGAACTGGAACATCCATGGGGCTGACTAAGAGATAATCCCTGGAAAAGGGAGAGAGGAGTGAAAATCTGGGACAAGTTTTAGTGCTGCAGAGGCACAACAGACAACTATCAGATAAGCCTTGGTATTCCAAATGCACTTGGTTTAATGTTAAAGATGTGTTTATTTTTTTAAACTCTATTGCAGCTTGAGCTAAGAGGTTCGAGACCACAGAAACCAAACCAAAGAGGCATTTATTCAAATGACTAATTTGATACTGATCTTATACCTATTAACGCATGGACATACATGTGTTTCTTGGACAGGACATAGTTACCCACAAGGACTTGCTAGAAAATGTTTGGATAATGCTTTGTAGTGAGTAAAACAGCATGAGATGTAGTAATTGAATGCAGCGCCCTGACAATGCTACAATAAAATGTACCAAAGACACCAAAAATGTAACCACAATATCTTAAATAGCTGGCAACCAAGACAGTAAAAAATTATTTCTTCATGGGATTAAAAATAAATTAATTAAAATAGCTAGAAATTACATCCAGTGGTAGCTGCCTTTTATTCTTTTTTTTTAAATTAAAAAAAAATACAGGATTTCTAAATCTGCAGAGGTCACCAGAGAATTAATTCTTTGCTCTTGCCATGTGGTGTTAGAAATCTGGGTGACATACTGGTTTACTAGCAGCAGTCTTGCTAAATAACCTACTGGCTTCTCTCTTAATTGCAAAAAAATGGGATGCAGAGTATTGTCTCCTTCCTGGGTCATCCTTGGTGTCCCCTTCAAATTGTTATTATTAACTGAGTTATAATATAGAGCAAAAGCTCCTATAAAGTAACTTTACTACAAATATTTCCTATTAGCTTTGCAACAATGCCTAGAAATTTTCTAGAACTTGATGTGCTGCTGGGTGTGCAAGTACTTGGGAAGAGTCAGTTTCTGTATGGAAAGTCTGTCAGAGCTTAATGACAACATGGAAGTCGATGAATCATGATTACATTTTCCCCTCAGAAAAGTAAGTCTGATTGACTCATTATGTTTGATTAACTGATGCTTTGCAGATGCAAATATAGCACAAGTTTAATTTTGATCTTAATTATCTCAACACCGGATGTATCTTGCAAGCACTTCGTATCTTATGGCTTGTCAGTAGAGCCTTTGGTCCTTTTACATTTGTACTTACAAATGTCTCATCCTGGAAATGTCGTTCAGGAGGAATTTAACTCTGCAAAGGAGGAGCACCATGAGGCTTCTGCTTCTGTTTGTTTTTCCAGCACTGCTTTCCTCTCCAGGTTTTGTATATCTGCTAATTTTTTTAAGTATATCCGAACAAGTTTTGTACATATGTAAAAATGTTAATTTGGAGAACGCCTTCAAAGCTTCCCCTCCTGCGTGTGCTCGCCAAAGTCCCTACCAAGTTCCTGCTACTGCCTGTGGGCACACACTGGTTGTGGCCAGCAGGAATCAGGGTGTGGTGGAACGCACTTGGAGCCAGCAGCCCCTGCTTGGCCCATCATTGCCACGGGGCTTGTCACCATGTCCTGTCCTGATGTTGTGGAGCTTTGTGTTGGCTTCGGCACCACAGTCATGAAACTTTTATGATAGGTTTGAGGAGCTGAAGTTTGTACAATGCCCCAGACATGGGGGAGAAAGCTAGAAGCCACCATTTTGCTTTTCCTGCATCGGTAAAACTCCAAGTGTATTAAGAATTTTATATTTATTCTTTTTTTTTAGTGAACTGACAATGATTCTTTTTAAGCCTCTGTCTTTTACTGCTGTGTTCTAGGCTGTATTTCTGGTATTTTTAGGTCGAAACCTATAGGAAGCTTCTATGAGCTTCATATCCGTGGATGTGAAAGGCAATACAAGAGCCAAAAAGATCAGAAGGTTTGTTTTTCTACTCTTTTAAAATTAATTTTGCCTGCAAAAATATTTATTTTCATTACAGACCATGAACCTTCAGGTCTTCTCTATTCATCAAATATAGGATGTGCAATGGCAGTGTGTGTCCCCAAACCATCACTTTTCTTCAGTGTAATTTTTTTCCTTTTTTGGTTGAAGGTCAAATTTATTCTAAAGGAAATTCTAAAGAACATCAAGCAATTTTCAAATTGTAATGAAATGTGAAAATAGATGGATTTATGATACTTCCAAGCTAATTGCAGAATCCTTTGCTCGAGAATGAGCCACAGAAAGTAGTGTTAGAGAGAGAGAGAGACGTGGTTTGAAAGGATACATATGTTCATATTAAAGGACAGCATAATACTAAATCACAGCAATCTTCAAATAAAATAATGAGGTTTGTTCATCTTAGTTACAGTTTTCTTGGGATCAGCCTTAAATCCATCTATGATTTATACATTTGTGTCCACACAAACAGAACTTGAGTTATGAAAATAAATGGATACAAACACACAATGGGAACATGGAGTTCACTCATTCAGCAGTTATGTTGTTCTTTCTAACGGAAAGAGCAGAGCAATGCTATGAAAAAGGAAAAAAAAAGCTTAAAAGTTGTTGGGTTTTCCCCCCTCAAAGCATATAAGCACACAGCTCAACCCCTTGGGACTTTCTTAAAGCTAAGCTTTGATACGATTGAATTTTCATATGCATAGTAATGAATCTTTGAGACATGCATGTTGCACATGTGTAGTGCAAATGGCACTGGTTTAGCATTTTTAGCAGTAAGCAAAGGCAGACTGCTCTGCACATGCTTGGGAATGAGGTGTTGCTTCACTCTGCGAGCTCTCTGCCTCATTCCCTGTGCATCATGTAAGTGTGAACCAGGCTGTGCATGCTTTTAAAAGCATATTTATCGGTCCAGTGAATGAGAGGACAGGGTTCAGTTCTACGTGTTTTGGCAGCTTGCCTTGAGTAGAGCAGTGACTTGCTGTCAGCATGATCTCTTCTCTGCAATCTGAAATTACTATAGTGGAGATCTCTTAAAGGAACTGTGAACACAATACGTTTATGTTGCAGCAGGAAACTTCTATTCTTGGAATCTCATTCTTAACTAGAATGACATCAGGGAAAGTAATGCATCTAATGTGGAAAGATCTCCTTTATTTTTCCTTTTGCACAGAGCAAGGTAGCTTCCAGAATTGTTTGGTTGTTGTTTTTTTGTTTTTTTTGGTTTTTTTTTGCTATATGTTCCAACAAAAAATGGTGCACCTCTTCTTGACAGTCTGAAAGCATAGTAAATTGGACATTCTGCTGTAGCCTGACCTGTCAGGGTTAGTATATACTGCAGGGTACTTGCCATATTTTCTTGTTTATTTTCTTTTGGCTTGAAAATGAGAGTGCAGAGCCCTCCCACACAGTTTGTTGTGGACATGGGATGCTGTTTTCCACCTTAAAAAATAAAAATATGTGCTTCTCCCTGTCTTTTTGGGTTTTAGGTTGCCCACACAGAGACTGAGTTTTGATTCTTTTACTCTCCCTTTGGTAGGTGTACTGAGTGAGTCCTTTCTTTCTTTTCCAATCATCATTTCCCTGTCGTTCTTCAGGAGGGCAGGAAGGAGACAGGAGATAGCAAAAGGTCATGTTTTACCAGACCTTCCATTCTTAAATTTCAGTTTATCATCCACTCAGGTAGCAATACTCACATAACCAACCACTATGTGTGAGCTGAACACTATGGGGTTGCCCAGGGAGACTGTAAAGTGTTCCTTCAGACCTGTTCAGTTGCTGTTACTCCCAACAAAATTAAATTTCCATTTGTGTATTATTCACAACCAATTCCTGTGTAGGGGGAGAGAGTGGGTGTAGGTCAGAACTGAAGAATGGAAATTTTGGGAACCAGGAAAGGACCATGAAAACAGGAGGTTGGCATCCTCTCTCCACACTTTCTCCATGTGGAGCCAAATGTTGGTGCTGCCTCATGTCATCTTACAGGTAGAGAGGAAAACTGCCTACGCTTAAAATTCTGCTTTATAGTTTGGTGGTAGTACTAAACTGCTTAGCTGCATAAAGTGTTTTTTTAATTGTTTAAATAAATACAGAGTTTTTTAAATGCTCTTTAGGAATGCTTGTAAACTTCTGTGCTTGGATTTGTCCCCATTGCTATCTTCCAGACATCCCACTCCTCGCCAGGAAAATGGCTTTTTAACAAGAAGAATCCTCTGGAAATTACTTTCTGAGGGGGTCCTGGCCACAGCAGCTGCAACAAATTGCCACTGAACTTCAGTCCCAATTGTTTTTTATTGCTAAAAGGATAAGTGACCAAGTGAATACTTGTATTATAGCTTCACGACAGTTTATTAAGTATCAAATTGTACTGTGTGATGTTGTCTAACCAGAAGATTAAGGTTTTCTCTGTGGAGAAAAATTTCTCTCAGACTTTGTACCAATGCGTAAGCTGCAAGAGGGTGGAAAAGTCCTGCCAATCCCAAACTGTTCTGTGGTTAGGCTGGCTTAGGGTTTTCCTCTGCTGGGGCTGGTCAGTGATGTCAGCACAAGCAGAGCCGTAACAGCACGAGGCAGTTGAGAAGTCACAGCACCGCAATCCACTGCATGTTTATCCACCCCCTGCTGAGGAAACAAGTCCACAGGGGGCATTTCCTGAGAAAGAGGATTTTGAGTAGTAGCACAGCTTCAACATAGCTCAGATTATGCTAACTGGGAGGCATTTTTAGCACAATTTTCCAAATAAGCAACACAGAGCTCAGGGAGGTCAATAAAGGATGGAGCAAAACCTGGAGATGGTACAGGAGGCATGCTTGTGTCTTTGAGCAGGATTTGCCACCTGGAAGGGTGGTACAGGTCTACTTGCCTTCCTCTCAGCCTCTCTGCTCTAACTTTGAGTATCCCTCCTTCCCCAGACATGCTGGCCTCACTCTGCTGTAGGTTTGGGACTTGGGTTTAGTTTTGGCCATTACATTTGCAAGGACGAAGCCTATTCTTAAGCACCATCCTCTTAAGTTATCACTGAAGAATAGATAAGAGAATCTTTATTTCAGGCACACATGTGCACTGCAGGTGTGAAGGGAACTCTTAAACTGTTTATGAGTACACAAAGCCCCATGAACAAAGAGGGCAGAAAAGAACGTTGTCATTTTAAGGAAAAATATGTTTTAAGGCCCTGTTAAAATATAAAATCAAAACAGAACAGCAAATGGGCTGCAGATTGTCTGTAAGTGGGATTAGCACTCTGAAAATCTCTGGTTTTTCTGAACAGGCTTGTGCCACAGGCAGTCCCAGGTAGCCAAGATGCCATTCAACAATGGAGGGGGTATCCACCGTCAGGCTCTTGTCTCAGAGAGTTACTCACAAAGTCTTCTTCCAACAGGAACACACAGGCAAGTAGGATAGCACTGCCTTAACTCTGTTTTAAAGGTTTTAGATGGCTAGAAGTCAATGCATACATTGTACAAACAAGTGTGATAGTGGGGTGTGAGTTCCAGATCTGGGGTGCCCTCGTCACTCCTAAATTTGGTGGGATTGAAACCTGTTTTACAGTTAAAGGGTCAGAAGAGAAGGGCAAGGATGGCTGCAATGAGAGAAAACACTGCTTTCTTTAACAGCCATGTGATGATATCTTAATTTGTTTGGAACAGCTTTTAGGTACACTGAGGGTAACATCCATAATGGTGGTGACAATACAGTACCCAAACAAAGGGGATGTAACTTGCTTCCCTCCAGTACTGTTTTCCAGCAGATGCATCTAATAAACTTGGCCACAGACACAAGTTCATGCTGCCCAGAAATGCTACACTTCAGCTCCTTGTTCTGCAAAACGTGCAGCTTTATTGCCCTTCTTATCCAAGAAGTGCCACACAGTTCTGCATAGAAAGGCATCTCAGAGGTATGGCCTTTTTTATAGATGGGATGAATCTGAAATGTATTTATGTACCTAATTCCCTGCATGTTTCCAGTGGGAATTATGTTTTTCATGCCTTTGGGCAGTGGGGTCATGGTCTTTTCCATTCACAAGAGAAATTCAGGGGAAATTGAGGCTCAGTGCAATGAATGCTCAGGGATAAGGTCCTCTCTTTTCTTTCATCACCTGTATAAGGCAGTCCAAATTTGGTCGTCAGAATAATTTGCCTCGATTATTACTACAGAAAGGTTAAATCAGAATAATTTATGCTGTTCCCTCAATGATGAAATAATTATATAAATATCAGTGATAGATCTGATCTAATGTAGCAGACACAGTTACTCTGGTCCTTCTGTCTGGATTCCAATCTTCATCCAGAGTAACATTTTTCTTAAACCAGCATATTTTCTTTTTTACTCTGTAAAACTGGACAAGGATGCAGAGATGTTGCAAGGAGAGTTGTAGAGCTTGTCTTTAATGAGCCTCTTCCTGATCCACCCTATGTAAAGCAGTTGACACATCATGTGTTGTGCAGCTGGGACGGCTACCCTGGCACATGTCTCTGATATATGAACGTATTGACTTTGGCCTTTTGGAAGCCCCGGTCCCATGCTGTTCTCCAGAGTCATGTTTAAGTCATTTCCCAGATACTGTGGATATAGGGGCGGTGGGAGCAAAAGCTGAAGTGGAATTTGTGAGTTCAGATTTAGCTGATTCTGTGAAAACAGATTGCACAGCACAGACTGACAGTTTCTGGATTAGATTTTCTCTCTTTCCTTGGTTTGACCTCTAGTGCTCCTTCTGTCAGCTGGTCAGTATTTGGTTCTGAAGTTGCAGAGTTTCTGTGTGTGTGTGTGAGTGGTTTTTTTGTTCGAGTTTTTTTGGGGGTAGTCTTTGTGCTTGTATGCTTTGACCATTTGTCAGTAAAATGGTCACTGCTATAACTTTTGATCCCTTTTTGTCCCTTCTGTTGGGATATTAATTTAAAGAGTAGTTACTACAGCACATTTTGTGAATGTTTGCTTCTTGTAAAGTTCATTTTAACAATGTTTCACCTGAATATTTTTCAGAGCAAAAAAGTCTCTTAAGGCTCTTCTGTCCTGACAACATGTGTAAGGCTGAGGCTTTCTTCTTCTTCCCAGCCTACCTCACAAAATCCTCTCTCAATGCACAACCTTAATCACATCTGTAATTACAACCTCAAAGTTCATCTTTCAAAACAGCATTTCTTTACCAGACTAATAAGACATCAAAATCAAATTACACCATTTTTGCTCTTCAAATATTTATGCCAATGGAGGTATGGCTCAAGTACAAAAACTTCAAAGAATCTGAATTGACAAGAGATAACCCATTTCATAACTGATTAGAATAACTGATAATTGATCAAAAATAAGCAGGACTAAACTGCTACATTTCACTATACAGGGAGGCTATAAGCAAAGCTTCACATAACCCTTTCAGGACTGATGCTGTTCAACTTATTGACAAATGTTCTGGAAAATGGGGAACTAATGAGGCACAGTAATTTTTACAAAATTTGTTCACAACAGCAAGAACTTAAGTGGACCACAAAGAGTTGCAGTAAATGCCAGTATACTGACCACCTGAAAGATAAAGCCCAAGGGTAAAATTTCATTTCTAATAGCGTAAAGCAATATATATGGCATAATGTGATGGTAGTTAGGCACGTACAGTGATAACTTGTAATTTAGAGTCAATTTAGCTATCTTTAATGGTAACACAACAACAGAGAGACAAAAATTAAATACTAAAAAAATATAAAAAGATGATTCCACTTGGATTCCATTCAAGTGGAATATCAGGAAGTGCAAAAACAAAAACAGAGGGTATTTTTAAACTGGTTCAGATTTCATAGTGCTGGATAACTGTTAAAAGATATAAAAGCAGTCAGGATTAAATGGAGAAGGAGGATGGCAGGGATCATGATAACAGCAGAACTGCTTAAACACAGGAGACACTAAATAAAATGCAAAGACCGAGTTTGGAAAAGGAATGCCCACGGAAGAACAGGACGGAGAGGAGTAATCGCTCAGTGTTTGCTGTAGAAGAGCCAAGACCAGACTGTGTGAAATTATCAGACAGCCAGGAACTACTTTTTCATGTTGTGGAGCTCATTGCCACATGATGCTGTGGGAGCCATATGGAACTGCTCAAATGGAGAGGAGACAGACACAGAGATGAGAGATTGCACTGGTAGGTACTGAACTTCGAGCTTCAGATCTGTCTAAGCGACTGTTTGCTGAAGCTGGGAGAATGCATCTGGGAGAAGTCCTTCTGGACTTGCTTAGGATCTTATTCCTTTGAGTATTTGCATTTAGCAGGATGCTGGCCTGACCACTTTGCTCTGATACATTCCAGCAACTTTTATGTACTTATGCAGTTAATAATTTTTATCAACATAAATATCAATAAAAAAAGGTATTTTATCAGTATCATAAGTAGCCCAGCTTGTTACCTCAATTTATCAGGAAATTTAAGCATATCTGTTTCAATGTAAGCATCTGTGGTGCTTAGTGTAGTTCTGTTAAGATGTGCATATACAAATATTAGGCAAAAACTTAACTACTGAGCTAAACCTGATCCTTGGGTCTGTGACAGTGGGCACTGATTTTCATATCCTCTCCAATGCCCATGGACATCAGTGATAATAGTCCCATGAATGCCAGTGTGGCTTTGTTATCCACATTTTAGTCAAAATGTTAAATAGTCCAAAGAGATTGCTCCAGCAAATGGAAAACATGACTACAATGAAAAGGAAATGGAAAAAAGACGAAAGAGGCTAAGAGGTTTAGAACAGATTTACAAGGAATGTAGCATACGCAAGTCAGGGGAGACTTTTCAAAGATATTAACTGCAATTTAGTCAGATATAGAAGTAAATACTTCCCAAAAAGGGTAAGATTTTCAAGTCATTCATTACTCAGAATGAAGATTTTTGGGTTTGAGGAGAACCTTTTTGCTTTTCTTTCTAATTTCCTTAAGAATTTTGCTAATGAGTAAATCTTTCCCTTGCAAAGTATCATTATACACAGGGCTGAGTATCTTCAAACTTTTCATAAATCCAGTATTTACAAAGTTGTTACAGTTTTGATGGAAACCTTTCTGAAGCCGGGGAAGTACAGGGTTGGTTGGCTCTGTCTACAAATAGATACAAAAAGCTGAGGACAAAGAGCAACTCAGGATTACAGTCAAACAACCCACTAATCTCCTGTTTTATCTTTGAACTCAATTTGGCCAGAGATTTTAGGAGCCTAAATAGAAGTCACAGTATTACAAGTGCTGGTATGTGTCTGTGTGTCTGTCTTCACCTGCTTTCACCAGATCCTTCTCTGCGTCAGGCAAAAGTTGGAGTTCACAAAATGTTGTGTTCCCTCTGCTGTTTTTCCCTTGCAGCAGTCTGATTACCATCTCTGACTTAATGAGTATTGATAGAATTAAAAAAATAAAAATTTAAAACCTTCCTTTGATGTCCTCTTCCACTTGTAAACTCCCAAACTGTTAAAAGCCATGGTTAGCACACATTTAAATACTTTGGCATTCAGGCTTAGATTCCAACCATCCAGGTCCAGTAAAAAACTTGGCAGAGCTGCTGCCTCTTCACTGTGCTTGAGAGCGAGATGTGACATCTTGTGACCAGTTGATTGATGTGAAGACACCTGTCACATTTATGGCTAATGCAGTACATGATTCTTGGTAGATGTGACCAAGTCCAGTCTGCTCCCTTCTCTAAAGCAGATGTGGAAAGGAACTTGCTGTCCTGAATTTGCCTGCTTACTAAAATCTCTGATAACGTTTCTGCTGGTGAAAAAAATCCCAGCTAATGGTGTGTATTTGTTCATTCTGCCGTTTTTGTGCATATAGCACATTAGCTATCTGAGCACAGTGTTTTTAATGGCTGTATCAAATAGTATTTACAAGGGTCACAAATGCTTTGTTGGTTGGACTTCAAGCGTAAGGTTTGGTTGGCTCAGTCATCAGTTATGCTAAATTTCTATGGCATTGATTCCAAAAACCTGTCATTGTATGCCATCTGAATTTCCCCATCATGTAAAATGCTCCTGTTTGAATCAAATATATGATATTTTAAGGAACTCAAAACATTTGGAAGATGATAACACAGATGACCAATCTAAACATTTACACAATGGAAATTATTTTTAGAGAAGAGAAACACAGAAGGAATTAAATGTCATAAAATTTAATAAGAAGTGCACAGGTTGAAAAGGATCCTGTCTAAATCAACATGCCTTTAAACTGTAGTTTTTTCTAAACTTGCCTTGGAATGTTTTTTTTTTTAAAGATGCATACCTAACATATTTTCTACTTTTGGATCTACATTTTTTGACAAAATATTCTGCTTCCAGAACACCTGAACTTACAGAGTGCTATTAGTGCTTAAGAGAAAGCAGATAAAATTTTAATGGAAACTCTACAACTTCATTGAGACTGCTCCATTTTCACATAAAAATGCTTGGAATAAAAGCTGTTTTTTTCTTTTTAATTGTTCAACGTAATAAAAAGGTGTCATTTTCACAATTGGTACAGATTCAAAGCAGAACATTACCCAAATATATTGCAGATAGGAAGAATGTTTGTTTTGGGAACCTGAATTTGCTCTTGAATCAGTAGGTTACTGCTGCATTTTCTATCCTTCTCAGCTTTCATGCTCTCTCATCCATCTCTTTCTGATATCATATTAAACTCTCGAGTGTATAGAAATTTAGGTTCCCAGGACTCTGAATTAGACTGGAAGTCAATTAATCTGACAGACTTTTGAAACTGGGTCTATATTCCCAGTTCATTTAGATACTTAATGATCATTTAATCTTCTGTCTGTATTTCTACTTGCTCACTCACTTTTTACACAGGAGAAGTCAGTCAATCTTCAGATCAGAAGCATATGGTACCCGTCCAGCAGAAAAACATTTTCCACCAACATTTTGAAGAGAATGAAAATCCAAATAAATAACCCCCAAGGCCGAAAGCAGTCTATTCACCAAACAGTAATTCCACAGGAAAAATAAATGTTCAGCAAAGTGATCTTTCATTTTAAAATTGAATCCAGACTCTACAAACCGAGAAGGGTGAGCAACTGTGTCACATGCAGTGCAATGCAGTTTGCCTGCAAAGGGTGCTGCCACGAGGTACTAATGTTCTGCTTAAGGGGAAGTGCAATCTAGGCAAAAGTTAAACACTTTGTTTGTCAGCAAACTGTTGGAATCATGGTGCTGTGAATGTTATCCCTCATGAATTATAAACAGTTAATGTGTATGGACCATCCACCAGCTAGTTCAGAATGATGCAATTCAGGACAGATTCATCTTTCAACACTTTGTTTTGAAAATGTAGATTTCTGTTCTTTGAAGAAAGATGGTAAAGCCATTATGTCTGGAAGGCAACAAAAATTAATCTTTTAGGAAAGTCAGACACACAGTTCCATGTTTATATTTTGGTCTAATATTGTAGTTTCTTCGTAAGTTAGACATTGCTGCCTTTTTTTTCACAAGGATAAGAATTCCCTTCTAAGTTTAGTAGTAGTAGTATCTTATTGAGGAGGGAGGGTGGAAAAATAGTGTAAGGACTTAATGGCCAGTTGTCCTCTCAAAATACAGTGTTATGACTCTGCTGCCTCTTCAAGAAGCCATGTGAATTTCAAATCCAAGGGTTCTTTTCTGAAAAGAAAAATCACAGTAAGCTATTAAAACCTCAAAAATCTCATTTTTCCTGAGTTGCACTGATTTTTTTTCACCTGCACAAGTGCTATGAATTGAAAGAAAATTTCAGCAGTAAAATAGTTGTAAGTTTGTGATATTTGTAAGAGCTACATCCATTATCTTTGTGCTCCAGTCTACGGTGAGTTTGTGCTTAAATTGGTTTAGAAAGAAATCACTCAGAAAAGGATTTTAAGATGGCAACTAAAGCATTTCTACCTTTAAAATACTTTCAGAATTTTAGCCAAGGACATAATTTTGGGGTGGTATAGTAAAGAGAATGTGTATTGTTTCCCTGCTGTAGTAGCACATCCTAATTTGATATTTTTTATATTATTTATGACTTATATATCTGTACGTTTGTCCATATATATACCAAGGCCATTTATGGTATGTGGATTAAGCAGGAAGTTTATAATTTATTTTCTGGGGTTTTTTTTGTTGTTTTGGTTTTTTTTTTTCCCAATACTCTGTTCTTGTTAGAACTGCTTTTGCAATCTCTAGTATCAGGAAAAGGAAAACATTATAAAAGAAGTTCAAGAAGTTTTTATAAAAACCCAAATCCTTCAGTTCTTGTTAGGGAGAAAAAAAAACTTAAAGAAATTAGGTCTATTGAAATCTAAATTTATTAATGATTTTATATTTAATTATTCAGTCTTATTCACTGCTCAAAGAATAGCAAACTTCCTTTTCTAAATAGTTTTGAAGGTAAAGCTGGAGTTTGGAATTAAAGTAAAAATATTATAAAACAGGTAGCTTTAAAAATGGAATAATGTGTTTTCATGTGTATTGTTTTCCAAAGTTTAAATTTAGTCACTTCACAAACAGGATGAGAATTATTCTGTCTCTTGGAGATTAAACCTTTCCTGGGATCAGGCTGTACACTTTTTCTGGTTTAATCATTACCAATAATAATAATTTTGTGATTACCTTTTGGTCAAGAACTTTGCTGTTGATGCACATGCTAGAGGACATTACAATTATTTATCTGGATTACGTTTAATAGGTGTGATAAATGAGGGGAAAACATTTACTGTGTTAAGGAAATTCAGAAAACAGCTGATTTTAGAGGCATCTGATGGCACCATTTCACATATTCCTTACTTCACAAGCTGATTTCAAGTGGAAAGACTAGTAAAGGCATTTGTAGCACAAAACTAGTGTTTCTTTGATTAAAGAAGCATTATTGAAGCATAAACTAATTTCAGCTTGAAGGGACTGCTTTGACTAAGGTGCCCCCAAAACACAACCACAGTAATAATAAATGTAACATTGATCTCATATAGGTGTATAAGAAATCTGAATTATTAAGTACAATCTCACTACTTGGTACTGCTTTTTATATTCCTGTGGAAATTAGTGGGAAATCACCAATTTCCACCAACAGCAAAGCTGGCCCTTCAAAGAAATTTGTATTTTTTTTTAATTCCTATCATTTCAAACTAAAGTGTCACAAAACAAACCTGCATTAATTCTTTCCTCTTATAAGTGTGCATCTTGGCATATCTGACATCTAGAAGTAGTTAGGAATTCCAGCCGGCCTTCAATGTCTGTTCTTGTAAAATTGTTTGTCATTTGAAACTGCCTTACAAATATGTGTTGTCTTTGTCTTACTCCTTAACTTCAGTCACATTTTAAAATATGGCTCACGGCTATAATGCTTCTTTGCTTGTATAGATAGATCTGTTAGCTGGTGTTTCTGTCTCGTGTTTTTTGTGAAAACTCACTGGAAAACTCGGTTACATAGAATTATTTCTAAACCACTTCCTACTTGGTAAGGTAAGGATGGGATTGATAAAACAAAGAAATGTTCATTTGATGTGTGGTTTTGTGACTCACTGGGTAAAACTGTTTATGCTGTGTGACTCCAGTAAGTTTTCAAACAACATCAAGGAGATATTTATTGGCACTGCTATTTTTGTGGCACTGAGAGAAGAATAAATAAGTGTAAAGGAACAGCTGTTTGAAGTTCTTTTAGGAGAATTTAAATCCCATATTGTCCAACAATGGGAATGAATCTGCATTTGAATGCTAAACCAGAAAGGTTTATAGTGCATATGGTACCTATTTGAATTTTTTAAACGTCTAATTTCTGCTGTGGAAATGGAGGCCAGCTTGAGTTATTTATTGTGGGATGCAGAAAGAAATCACGACCCTTTGCAGGGACATGTTAGAATCCCTGCACCATTCAGCCAGTTTTCTCCTGTCACACCTACTTAAATTTTCAAAAAGAAGCTTTAATGTATTGAGTGTGCTCTGGATCTTACTAGTTCCGAGCACTTATGACAGCTTTCAGAGATTGCTGGTGGCTCCCAGTAGATTGTAATTCTAGAAACAGGAGCCTGATGCTAAGCATCACCACCTGTTCTCCATTATTTTCCTTCAGAAGAAAACAATGCAAGTATAAGATTACATACTAATGGAACCCATTTTCACTAAATAGGTACATTTGGTCACATGTTATTTGGTGGCCCATAAAAGAAAAGGAGGAAAATAGTAAGCTGTTTTCAAAACGGAGAAGCAAATAAAACTTAAATTAAGAGTTTCCTAACTAGGATAGCTAAACTGAATTCTTCCACAGCAGGTATACCAATATGCAATATGTAAGTACATACAGATTGCTTGTTGGAGTAGCTGTGTTTTCAATTTGATTTGTTGACATATCCTAAAAGGCTTTGGACTTCATTCATCTCTTTGTAAATCCACTATAGAACTAGATTCAAACCTTTTTGGCAGTTGCACTGAATTCCTATTGCTACTTTGCTTAAAACAATGCAGGTCTCATCTATAACCAAGATTTCTCTACTGCTCCTCAGTAGAAAAAATTGTAAGCAGATATAGCACGGTTATAATGATACTTGCAAATTATGTTGTTGTTCGTTATATTCTGTTATCTTTTGCCATACACCAGCATGGTCCCATATCTCTGCTATATACTCATGAGACAAATATCTAGGTAAGTGAAGGGATGTTTAAAATTAACTCATCACTGCTTCTCTTATAGGTCTTAGCATGTGCATGTAGGCAGTACATTTTTCAAGCATGGAAGCATGTGTATGTCTCCCTCCCTTGGAATCCTGAACACACCAGCATTCACATAGAACCCGTGATGGCCTGGCCTGCTCGGGGTACTCACCAGTCCTGGATTGAGGTGCAGACCAGCCTCTAAATTGGACCTATATATCTACTTCTTAGCACTTCTTGTTGCTATTTTTCCTTTTGCTAGTATCTTATTCCCAAGACCATTCTAAAAAAAGCAGGTTTTTTTTAAGAAGTTTTTTCCTGCCTGTGATGCCTGGTGATTCTTCTCTGAGAGTCCATGTCAGACTGTTGGTAGCCTTTAAGTAGTTCTGCTTCTTGCAAGCTCTTCAGTAAAATGTGGTGGGTTTTTTGTAGTAACATGCTTTTTTGAGGCATGTTAGTTCTTGATTTTTGAAAACAAGGTTCAGCAGTTAATTGATTGGCATCAAATGAAGGGTGACTTTACCCACTTCTTGCACCTTTGGTGAGATGAGGTGTTATCAGCAGTGTTTCTTTGCTGTGTTCATGCTTGGAAGACAAACCCCTCAGTCAGTAATACCATCAAAATGACTGGGGCCATGTGTGTAGGATGCTTTATAGCCACTTAAAGTCATTTTCTGGAGTAGGTTTGGTGGCTGTATGAGGCAGCCTAAATGGAAGGACTGTCTCAGCCCTAATTACTAATGGAGAAAGACTTAGGATCAAGCCTTTGATCTGGTTGTTTCTCTCAGATGTGTTTGTCCTGTAGTATTAGACTGGAGTCTGAAACTGGAACTGAGATTTTGCTCAGAGGAAGCAGAAGTAGATTTATGGAGTGCTCTACAGCTGCTTTTTCTGAATGAAGTACTGGTCTAATGACATATTTTCATGGACTTGATTTGTCTGCAAATTAGATTATTTAAGCTTTGTAAGAGTTTCATTTCAGATGTACAAAATGAATTTTGGTGAGCATTGTCAGACCATGACATTATTCAGTACACAGATGAGTGGATGTGGTGTTTCATAAAAAAATACGGACATGGTCTTGGCTTTTCTGTGCTCAAAATGAAGCATTTCTACGCCTCTTTTCAAAAGTTTGTCCAAGTTGCTCTAAAGTAGCTGAAAGTGAATGCTTCCAACTAACACAAAATTTACATTTCATAATTTTTCTCCTGTCACGTATTGATGACTTGTTCTTCAAATCTTTTTTCACGAGCTAAATCTGTAATGAGTAAATCTATTGTGAAGCTCAGTGAAACCATGGGATCACTGTGAGGACTACTCACGTTAGGGAGAGATTACAAGATCATGGCTTTTTAGCCTTTTGATTTACCAAAAACTTTAAACCTTCATTTGTATTTTGGCTGGGAAAACCCCTTTGTTGGCCAGACACAAAATTTCCATTTGTTTACATCAGTTTTCTTCTCACAGAGCAGATAACAGCAGTGGTGAATTCAACATCTAAAAGCTCTCTGGCAGAATGGGAGCCTGCACCCAGCCTGATGAGCGTTGTACAAATAGCTTTGCTGTTACTCATGTAACTTGCTAATAAAAACAGTGATCTGGGATGGTCATGGACAGAGTTCTGCCTAATGGAGTCTCATTTAAGCTGTGGTTTGCTGCTTTTCTTTTGAACTTCTCAAAAGTCTTTCTTGAGTTACACTTGATAGGAATGATAAGGGTACTACTGCACGTTCCTCAGCAAATCTGTAACACACAGGGCGTTTTTCCATTTAGATGTGTGTGTATTTACATGAAAGTTGGGCCTAAGACAGGGCCTCATTTCCAGACCAGATGTACTTTGACTTGAAGACTCTAAGATCATAAACTTTGATTATTGGTGTATTGTAAACAACTGTGGCTTAGCCATCAGTAAAAAGCAGATGACACTGAAAAGAAACAAGGAAAGAAAGTCAGCAAATGTTTGTATAAATAGCTGAAAATGGTACTGGGGAGGATCCAGGCATTTGTATTTTGTTCTTAACGTGCACTCCATACTGGCCATCACTCTACAAACGGCTGGGTCTTAGTGATGTGACAGATTGTTTCACTGCTGCTAGTGCTGATATTTGTCAGTGCCTTCCATCTCCCTTCACTGAGTTTAATAATGAAGACTTAAAACTACAGCAGAGAAATAGGCCAGTGATTGCAAGGGTGTGTGTGTAGACCACCTTTGTCCTTTAAAGAAAAATGGACTAACTGCACTAGGATGTGCTTCTTCCTTTATTTTGCGAGGTCTCATGATCAAGCATGGTAAGTCTTGTTAATACAAGATAAGGAAAAATAAGAAAATATTTGGAAAGGGATATTTTGGAGCAGAATGATTATGTTCTTTAGAATGCTTTAGAAAAATATCAAAATAGCCATGTAGTTGTATTTTATGTTCAAGATATATTCTGATGTATACACAGGCCTAACTGAAGGACAGTACACTTAGGACATGTTTTACTGAGGGACTTCTCAGTATCTGTGCTCATGCTCTTTCACATGGTCAGCTTGTAGGCTTCAGCATGATTGCATTGGTTTAACTGAGGAAAAAATATCTTTTGTTGAATAAACCTGGATAAATATACTTACATTAGATAATATCTATAAAAGTACACTCTGTGCTATCTAAAGCTTGAGCTAAGTATTGAGTAATTCATACACCCTACTGTTGCAGCTGAAGAAGGCCTGGCACCCTCAAACCAAGAATTTTGACTGAGCATTTATGTATAGTGATGTAAACTTACGTTTTTAGTTTATGACATAGTTTACCTCTCTAAAATATGTTATCTCCTTGTTGTTAACCCTTTAAGATAAGCAATGTCTTGCCTTTGGGCTGAGTCTTGAAAGGGACCTGCTTAAAGGAGATTCTGTTGATTAAAATGATAACAGTGCACCAAAATGACCAATTCTGGGTTTTTAGGCAGCAAGTAGCAGCAAGACTGTGCCTCAGGGCCTCAGTTTAGAGAGCTCCTCTTGGTAGAGCAAAATGCTGATTGCTCCTATCTCATATGAATCTTTGAATTGGTTTCAAGGAAAATCCACCAGATTTAGGCAACACTCCAACTTTTAAAGACTTTTATGGACTATGGGCTGATTTTCCTACTTGGAAAGACCTTCTTAGGACAATGGGAATTGTGCCTGTTTTGAGAATGAGTGGTCTGTGGGAAAGTCATTATTTTCTGTTTGGGTTTTTTTCCCTATGTTTTTTCACAAAACATGCAAACAGGTGAATTTAGTCACTTGGGTATGCAAAGAGCTGCCCAGTGGGTTTTGCAGCTCTTTCAGCAGAGCAGGTGTGTAACCACCACTGATATAAGACTTGGTTCAGTGCAGGTGGAGAGAGATCCTCGAGCCCAAGTGCTCATCAGAGCTAAAGACATGGCCTGGAGGGCACCTTGCCAAGAAATGTGCTGTCTGGTTGTTTTGATTCCAATGTATTTGGAGCAGTTCTGTCTCCTGGAGAATTAAAAGAACAGGAAACTGAAAGGGAATTGCTTGACTTGGGAAATACCCTTCTCATGACTAAGGAAAACTACCCAGTATTCATTACTTTTCTGTGATGAAGTACTTTTAATTCATGTCAGTCTAGTCTGCTTTTTTGTCTCCTTGACATGTAATAGGAAAATAATCTGTTGTCCTAGAGATGAATCATGCTTTGTGTACAGTAAACTATTACAAATGTTCTTATGTTGTCAGAAGCATAAACATGTAAATACCATCAAGCATCTGAATTACTTCACTACTGCTAGTGAACTACCCAAGACTTAGTTATAAATATTTTTATCTAATTTTTTTTTCCCCCCCTGGAGTGTCATGTGAAGTATAGGAAAACAATAAATCCTATCTCCATATCTTCTAGCAAACACTCTAGCAAAAAGTAAGGCAGGAAACCTTCCTTTGTCATAATCACACAGCCATGGTCAGTATTTGGTTTCAGCATGAAGTTTAAGGAGAACTCTGAATATAGCCATGCTCTAAAAGATTTTCGCCAGTTGTTAAATAGACTAAGTTTGTCTGTAAAATATGCTTTAGGAAATCAAGATGTTTCTGTAAAATATGCTTCCATGGCTATCACTCAAAAGTAGGACACCTTTCTTCCTACTTGGCTGGAAAATGTGGCCATCTTGATTTGTGTCCCTCTATAAAGGAGATAATTGTTACAGCCACTATTACATATATTTAGCATATCTGAAGGGAATGGTACAAATTCAGAAAGAAAGAAATAATCATGCAGTTCAATTAATTATTTCTGTACTGTGCACTTCTTATGTGGCCTTGGCACGGCAAACCATTTAAACCCCATTACCTTGGGTCCACCTGCTTGAAAGAAAGAGGAAAGAAAAGACAGACAAAACTAATGAAGTAAAACACTTAAAATCTTTTCTGCCCTTGTTGGTTTTGCTATGTAGGCTATCTAGCAGGTAAAGAACTGATCATGTAGAATTTTAAGAAAGCGCAGAACCTAGACACTGCCTCTGGGCAAGGTTACAATGCCAACAAGAGGAATTCATATATAGGGTGACTCTGTGTTTGCACTCCAGGGCATTTAAATGTGAAAAATGCCTGCTAACGAAGCATGCAGTACCCTGGGAAATGCAGCTCATGCAGAATAGAAGTTGTCAAGAAGGTGGTGCAATATTACCATGATTCCTGCTTCTTTGCCTTTCCTAACAAGAATCAGATATACACTGAAGTTTTCACTACAATAAAGATGCAAGAACTAAAAAGTAGTATCAGGTTGCTGCATCTGGCTTAGCTTTAGAAGTGGAAATGTAGTAATGGGATAAACGAAAGGGCCACCCACTATAAAGTGTGGGTAACCAGTGTAAGGAAAAGCACCTCCCCATTTAATGCATATTTATTCCAAAGGCTGTTACAAAGAAATAGTTCTCAGTCTGATGTAATGCCAAACATAGGGGATTAAACTTTTTAATGACTTTTTGTTGACCAACATCCAAGACATCTAGGAACAAAGCAGAGATTCTGTAACTCCACATAAAGAATATTATTTTCAGACAAGAAGAGAGTGCTTGAAAACGTAAGTTCAGAAGATAAGGTAAAAGGTAGCAGGGAAGAGGATAAACGCAAGTCTCAGCAGCAGAGCCATTTATTTTGAGGGCAGAGAACAGATTTATAGCTAATTCCATGTTAAATGCCAGAATTATAGGTAATTCATGCTGACAATGACTAGAATAGGACAATGTCCATTTTGGCTTAGTTCAGAAATTGTGTAGGATTCTTCTTCTTTCTTTCTTTCCCCTCTCTTTTTTTCTTTCATTTCTATCAGATTAGGTTGGGCTTTTTTTTCTAAAAATTAGGTGTTTTCTGAAGTCCTACTGTTCTGTCTCTTTTGTATTATGGTCCCTTGCACTGAAGGAAGTCTTACTTGAAAATGCAAAGGGGCCCTTAAGATCGAGAAGAGGGTGTAGTTGGAGTACAGTGTCTGGAATGAAAGATGGTCCCCCAGTGACTATTCCAGACTGAAACCAAGAGAAATCTCCACTAACTCAGGGACTGCAAACATAAATGTAGTCTGAAGCCACCCTATTCTTGCCTCTTGGACTACATGTGCTCACTCTCTCTTCTGAGAATTGGGGGTCTGGGTTTGTTTGAATTAATAGTGAAGTCATTACACTATGTAAATATGTTAGTCTTCATCTGGTTTTACTCACAAGCTATTCTTGCCTTGCTGTGCTGTTCCTGTTTTCTTGTTTGTGCAAAATTAACCAGGAGCATTTTAAAAGAAAAGGGGGGGAAAGGGTGAATAGTGTTGAAACCTTGATTGCTACGTTATTTACCACAGGCTGAAATTTGGTAGACAGTTCCAACTTAATCATATAATAAGAGTACAATGGCATTTTTAATGAAGCTTTTAGGAATCCTTTCTCTTTCTCATCTTTGGCCTTCTTTGAGTAAGCTGTGATAATTTGCCTTAATAGCCTAGTATTGAAATTTTTCATTTTGCTCTTACTGAGAAGTCAACTGAGCAGCAATATGAGGTCTAAGCCCTCAGGGAGCTGTGACCTAGTGTTTTCCCAGGACAGCTGATTTTTTGCAGGTAGTCCCACTGCATAAGCACTGTTGGCTCCTCATCCAAGCACAACTGCTCCTGGAATGAGTCAGAATGAGGAGCTGCTCTCTCATATTGTAATTCTTCCTGTTGCTATGAAAAGGAAAGCCCCAAGCTGCATTATTGACTTGTCCTGTTTCTCAGTCTCACGCATTCAGACCAATTGTAACAACTGAAGAAATATTAACTTTTTTTTGTTTTTTCCTTTTTCCTTAAAACTCATGAACTTCTGTGGCAATGCCTCTGAATCATCTGTGGTACAAGAGACTGGAAAGTAGGAAGTGATGCACGTGCCCCAGAGTTGTTTATTTTCTCTGACATTAAAGCTGGACTGATGGATTTTTGACGTCTGATTTCAATTCTCTGTAGATGCTTTGGCATTCTCAGTTCCCCTCACAGTGGAGCAGTCACAGCCATCACATTGCAGAGGGGCTCACGTAGAACAGGAAAAGAGGGAAGGTGTTTGGAATATCAGATGACAATGGCGGTTTCTGATGCATAGAGAAAGAACTGGGGATTGAAAGAGGCATATGAGCCAGGTGTTCTCACATACATGACCATCGGGGAAGGAGACAATGCTGGCATTCGGTAATGATGTTAGGTTGTGGTCAGCAGTCTGCTGAGGTGGAGACTGCAGTTCATCCTTCTCAGACATATGGCATCTGGCTGTCTCTCCAGCTGCCACAAAATCATGTTTTCAGGGCTGTCCTTTTAAATATGAGAACCAGAGAAAGTGCATTTTGAAAAATGGTCTCTTAAATGCTTTGTATTCTGCAATGCAAAGTGTATTCTGTAAGGAATACCAAAAAGTCATTTCCAGGGTGAGGACTGCAGATGCTGAACAAATGTTTATAACCTGAAAACACTCTCCAGGCAGTGTAGCAGACAAAGAAGAGTTTTTGCACTGACTTCAGTAAGACAGATTTTCCCCCTTGTTTTTCTAGATTTTGCGAATGTTTGAAAGCAAAGGCAGTTTAGTCACTTAGCAGGAATACTAGAGAAGGTAAAGCTGTCATCTCATTTTTCTTGCTTTGTACACATGCTTGCAGAGATGGCTCCAAATTAAAGCTCCACCTTGAAAGTGTGCCATGATTTGTGGATGTTCAGACCCAGGTGTTAAACAGCAACTTGCTGCCAGTTCCCAGCAGTGTTATTCTACACCCAACTACATCATTTGTGTATTTCCCTTTGGTTTTGTGCTTGGTACTTTAGGAGCCATAGGGTCTGCTAGCTGTTTTCATCTGGGTAGTATTCTTAGTATTCCAACTGCTCATCCATTGCAGTAAACATATTTAAAATAAAAAAGGCAGAAGAGTCTCATGCTGAAATGGATGATAAATAGCCAATTAGAGACAAAACTAAAAAGCAAAACCATCAGAAAAGGGGTGGGGAAAAGGCAGAGATAAAAGAGCAGAACAGTCTGTTGAAAAGACTGGACATAGAACAAAGCACATGTTAACAAACCTTCATTCTTTGAGCAGCCTTTGGTGATGCATTTGAAAATGACGTAAAACCTGGACGTTTCCTGTCACATTGATTTAGTACTACACTGTTGACTTCAAAGATTACCTAACATTATTTTGATGCTCTGTTGTGATGCTGCTGCTGGTAGTTCACCAGACAATATGAATCATACACATTGAGACAGAGTCATTTGGGGTCAAACTGACTGTTCCCCAAATTTTTGTACCTTCTTTAACCATGTCTTCAGTTCTACAAAGCAGGAAGCTGCCTTCAAAATCAAATAGAGTAGGTGGCTCATTATTTAGCTGATGCACTTGCAATCTTTCAGATTACCTTCCTCCATATGTCTTTCTGAAGCCAAGAGCTGCTTTAAACAGACAATACTCCCTCCCAGTAGGACACAAAATGTAGGTAGTTCTGTAAAAGGTGTAGAATGAGCTGTGGAATAACAGGTTGGAATGATCTAGATAGTCTAGACCTAAAATGCTTGTTGAAATCCATGACGTGGGCCGGGAGATCCATAGGGTAACAGTGTGAGTGAGATCCCATTCAGGAGGAATCTTTGGAGGCTTTTTTCTTTTTGCACTGGGAGAGTCACCACTCACAGTGACTGTTGCTGTGTGAAATAGGGCAACACAGCTCCCCTGTTCATTTGGAGGTGTTTGACTCTCTATCCCCCAGATGCAGCTACACACTCCCCCTAAGCACAGCTCCCTGCACAACTGTCTGGGGTTTGCAGAACAGGATGTTGTTTTCCATGGCATTATTGTTTGGACAAGGAAAACTTATGAGAGGGCCCCTTGAGTCCTGCCTGTTGGTTCAGAGGGACCTCAGTGAGGTTTGTTTACTGGTTGTTAAGATCTGAGTTTTCTTTGGCTCTAGCAAATCATGAGAGCTGAACTGCTGCATGCTGTAGAAATGTTCTTCCCCTGGTGGTCTAGCAGTGGATTGAGAATTCCTTTGAAACATGAATATTTATTGTTTAATAATGAAAGCTTCTGGGACCATTATCCACACAGTTTGAAGGAATGATCTTTGGAAGCTGCACTTATGTATCCTTGATGTAGCACTCTGTGAATCAGACCTCATGTTAGAGCAGTGTTGAGTTAAATTGAAGAGTTAAAAATAAATTACCTCTAGAAGAAAGTACCTATATTTAATCTAGAGGCTGAAGATGGTGCTTTTCTCTTTAGATCTGGCAGATAAATGGGTCAGAGATATATTATTTTAACAAGAAGGAGGTTTGGTGAGAAAAATTGAATCATTAAACTTGCTATGGCAACTGAAAGAAGTAAATCTGTTTCATTGCAACTACTGAAGTTTTTCTTTCAAGAACAGTCTGTGCCACAGCAGTCATTGAGAGTTGAGAGTTTCTGGTTTCTCGGTCTGAGACAGGATCCATGTCTGGAGCTGTCTGAGAGCACAGCATGATTTCCTCTGTGGAATAAATTAACCATGGCTTTGTGCTTGCACACAGTGAGATCCCTCACTATCATCTATGCCTATGCTGAGCTAAGAATAGAAAAAAGCAACATCAGCAGTGCTGTGGGAAAACTACATCCCTCCAGATGGCTGCTGATAAACTTTTTTCTTGTTTGAGATTGATGATAAAATAGTAGTAAATAATGGTAATTTCTCATCCATATCTTAACCTACACATCTGCTTAGCAACTAGGAGAAAGGCTGAAGTCTGTCAGAGGTGGATTTTTCTGGATACACCTGAGAAGCCATCAGTAAGTAGTTTAATTGCCTTGCAGGGAAAAAAAGAAGACAACTCACAAGGAGCAGGGAGTTTGCTTTGTTTGTTGGTTATTAAAAAGATTTTAATTCCCCTTCTACCCCCTCCATTCTGCTTTATCACATTCATGTGGTTCTGAATAAAGAGCTCTTATTTCCTTTGTTACCAAGGTTTGTATCCTGTGAGATCATGTTAGGATTTCTCTCAGACTTCATAGAGAGGATCTTCACTGTCTCCAAAGAGGCGAGTGGGACAAATCCCACGTGTGATGTATTCATTTAGCTCTATAGGCCACATGTTGTATACAACTGTCCCACCAATGCTGGTCTGTTAAAAGCCAAAACAAATTTGAGATCCCAACTCAGAATCAGGCCCAACTGGGGAGCCAAACAATGACTTGCATTCTTTGTAGTTAGTCTTGACAGCAGGCTATTTGGTTAAAGCATATGTTTGCATTTCCTAATTTATTGGCATGCTTTTAATTTGGATTACTAATTCTTCAGAGAAAGAGAAAAGAAAAAGAAAACATGGCACCCCTGTGGCTATTTCATATGTTTGCTCCATGGGGATCACGTCGTTGCTCTGAAAGATAGTTCTGTCCTGTCCAAAGCAGGATGGGAAGAAGAGACTCTCACCATGATTGAGCCAGTTAGTTGCTTCATTGTGCCTGATGGCTTTGGAATATTAAGCAATATGCCCAAGACTAAAGGGCAAACAAGCTCTTTTGTTCATCTCTCAAGTGGAGGTTGGAAAGTCTGTCCTCTTGCCTATAGTTCAGGACAGTTTTGATCATCTAGCCAGCATACTGACTGCAGAGAGATCAGCTTCCACATAGTTCACAGTCATTATTTTAAAATTTACAGAAATATGATAAATTGAAATAGAGAAAATAACTTTTTTTCTTGAAGTAACAAGTGAGTGATAGACTAAGTTGCAGTACCAATTCATTTGCAGTAAGCTGCCTCACAGGCACTGTGTGAATATAAAAGATTGTGTAGATGTGATATAGAAGAGATTTTGGCAGCAGCGGAAGACATATCTGTAGTATGTGGTAGCATAGCCTAGTGGCACAAGTACTTGCACAGGATATGAATAAATAGGGATAGCGTGTACAAGACTAAGAGCCTAAATTTGTTTTCTAACATACGGTACCTAGGAAGAAAGGCCATTCCTGGGATAATGTACGTATCCATTTCCTTGAGTCTCTTGTCTCACCTTTGCAATATAGCTACTGCCTCTTGGCCAAGTGAGAGAGGATGACAAAGGGCTGACCTGGTGGCTCTGGACAGCTCTCACTTTCTGGCTGTATGACTGGTTGAGGCTTTTCTCCTCTTCTTCAGTTCAGTCCCCACTATCATCTTGGGATGATTGTATGGAACAAATCTGGCAGAGTGTCCAGTACAATGAGTGTAGTGATACTGTCATTTTTGTGATGCATGAGACTTCTTCTGTCTTACTGAGTGCTGCTTGGCATCTGCAATGAAAGGCTAATGGACAACCTCCATGCTGTTTCTTCTGCTGGGAGTGGTAGTAGCCATGGTTTTCTGCCAGCACTGACTCTTCACTTGGGCTTTATGATGTGTTTTAAAAAAAAATTAACTGCTTCTGGGGGAATTGCTACTGATATCTGTTCCATCAAAACACCTATTTAGGCACAGCTCCTCTCAGCATTGAAGGTGGGTGTGAAGCCAGCAGTGTGTAGGACTGCTTGTGCTGGATAAGTGATGACACAGCCTAGGTAAAAATGCCAGTGGCTCTTCCTGCCTTTCACTGACATAGTTAGCTAGTGTGGTGTGGAGTACTTCAGCATAAAAACAAATGAGACATCATAATACGAACAAATGAGAGCCTGGTGACCAAGACCTGGCTGGGAATATTGTCTTCAACTATTATCTGGAAGACATGCTGAAATTCAAGACCTTATCTCCCAAAGCTCAATAAAGTATGTTTGCCATCAGTCTCCCCACCCTTCAGCACATTACGGCATCTGTCTTACTCTCCCCCTGGAGTGTTTCTCCATTACTTTTTATAGTGCCAGACAGAGAGACTCAAATTCTTTGACTTCTTAGCACAACAGTCTCATCACTTAGTATTGCTACAGCTTGCAGTGAAACTCTGTGGTGCCTATAAAATATGTGTGATAGCAAATGACTCCAGAAAAAATATCAAGAAAATGTCATTGCACTGAGAAGAGGGGCTAAGAGGTCCTCTGTCAAAAGGGGAAGACAAAGGTAAACACAAACCTCACTGCTCCACAATTCTCAAATCATGGGAACGACATTACCCACTTAGTCACAAAATCTAGACAGTCAGTTCCTTACTCAGCCTTCCTGGGAAGTTGGCAAAAAAAGGAAGTTCTTCAGTAGCCTGGAACGACTTGTTCAACTATAAAAATCCCCAACTTTTCTCCTCTGTTGTCTGCATAACTTTCCTTGAGCATTTCTATCATGCACTCATGGAATTTTGAATATGAATTCAGGAAGGGAAGCAATATTGTTTCTCTCTAAGAGAAAAGTTTAACATTTCTGTGTTGTTGTGACCTTACTGGTAAAGGTTAGTCTTAGTGGACTGATGCAGGTGACATTTTGGCACAGCACAAGCAACACCCATTTCAATATCTAGCCTGAATCCTCAACATTGCAAAAATCCCTTTGCTGTAAATTTTTGGACAAGTAATCAACAGTGTCTTTTATACAAGGATGCAAAACTAATTAGAATGGCTGGGAAAAAAACATGTCAGTAAACAATGCTCCTAATCAGACAACACATTCTGAAAATGTGACTCATTATAACAGGCAAATCTAGTTTATGTCATGCTATGGGTGACTTGATTGCCTGTAAATGGGATAAAAAAATAAGATTGTTTAAATGCAGCTTCAGGGAGTGCTACATATTTTATCTCAGTTTCATCTGGTTTCTCATGATATCAAAGCTGTGTTTAGTCTATGAAGATTTACAACCAGAAAATGATATGTATAGCTGAAGAATGTGAAGGGATGATGTGCCTTATAGAATTAGTTATCATTGCTGGGGAAGTAGAGCTGGTTTACAGCTTGCTTCTTCCCTCTCCATCTGGGACTGATCTGTGTCTTTGTGTTGTATATAGGAAATGTTCTCCACAATTCTCTGAACGTAAAGACTCTGTTCCAGGCACTGTGGTGTAGGAGATTTTGAAAACCTTGACTTGTGCATAGACAATAGTTAACATGCACATTTTTACACGTATGTTTTCTTTACCCTGTATTTTAAGAAAGAAATATGCCTAGATTGACTCAACTGACAACAAAGGAATAATTATGAATGCATTTCCCTCCTGCTAGCCAAGGCTAAGTACACAATATATTATTTTATTTTTCTGTTTTAATAATGAATGCTACTCAGGGATAGAAATTACTTTCCTGAGAGCAAGAATCATTCCAATGAATGTCTAGTGACGAGGAAAGAGACACAAGGCTATATAGGCATTTTTGTTTCAAGGTCCCTGTGATTGATAGCCAGGCTATATAAATGAGTGGTGGTTTTGGCAGATCAAAACAGTTGATGGCATCAGGCATTTGCAAGACAGTTTTATGTATGACTGGTTCAATGGACTTGCTAGGTGTTGTCTGAGCTACATGTAACAATTATTTTTTATGTGCTGCAGTCATTTGCCTTAGGTAGGTCAGTTTTGGGATTATTGTAATTCAAAAGTACCATTTTTATTTAGGAATGGGTTCTAGTTTAGGAAGAGAGGCTGGGTTGTGTTGATTTCCCTAGCAATTTTAGAAGTTGTCTTTTATTACTTTTACCATTCTCAAGGACAGAGCTTAGAACTGACAATTAGGTGCATATCTTAAAATATCTCTTCCATGTCACTCAGCTTAAAAGCCAAAAGTAAAGCAATCACTAGATGTGGTAAGTGAGAGCATTCATTAGCACCATTCAGGATCAAGGAACTCTTTTTTTTTTTTTTTTTTTTGAAAAGCTATTTGAGGAACCAAAATAAAACTGCAAGTAGGCTTCTTGCTGACAAGTTGCAGGTGTATACCACATGCCCATATTGGAAAAAAGATGCAGTTATGAAGGTCTTGATGACAGACAAGGGTCTAAAATGCCTTCATCTCCAGGTTTTAGCCAGTCCATCTGTTTTTTATTTGCATTTTCTTCAGCTAGCAGAGTTAATATTTTCTAAACCCAATATAACTACGCACAGGTCTACATAAAATCACTTTATTTTGCATTGTAAGATCCTTAGGTTAGTAAGGTATCATTTAAGTCAGGGACATCTTACATTTATGGTAACTATATAATAAATTTTAAGTCAGCTTTATTTATTTATTGGTGGGAAAATGAGAGAAAGGAGTGATGAGATTGAGGGAAAAGCACATTAGCTCCACTTTGCTAGAATAAGTAGAATCTGCTTAGGCCTTAAGAGTACCAAAAAGGTGAGTGTTTGCATTTGTCTGTAATTGGTACTCCTAGCTTACAAGATCTGGCCTTCTTTGATGTTCATTCTCTTGAGGAAATGTTCGTTCTTAAGGCTAAAAGACTTCCACATCCTTCAGTTTACTCCAAACAGCTGCACCCTGGAAAAATTCTCAAAGCCACATATTCAGAGGGCAGAAGTGATAAGGCAACGGCATTTGGGAAATATCCAGCCAGCACTTTTGGTATTGTGAAATAAATTTTGACAAAGGAAACAACTCATGAAGTCACATGAAAAATGGCATAGTTTCCCCTCCCACTGCTGACATTGGAGAAATTTGTTTGGTGTATTAGAAGACCTCTTGTTTCTTATGTGATTCTCCACAGAGTCGCATGAAGATAGATAAACAAGAGTTTATCTACCTAAAATTGTCCAAGGCCTCACAGTTTTTCTTTTCTGAGAGAAATATAAGTCTTGATTTAAAATATGATTACAGAAAAGTAATCATTCTACACTGCAATGATGACGTTGAGCTTTTTGTTTGGGGTGAACAGTTAATTGCAAAATCATTTTGAAAAGCAGTAGTTTTATTTATTTGAAATGCTGGAGAAAATTAATTGAGGAAGTGTAAACATAAATTTCCAGGAAGTGCACAGAATTTATTGTCATCTGTCTTATCTAAACAAATTCCTGAAGTATAATTTTGAGGAATGGGAAAAAAAAATTTGTAATTAATTTAATAGACAATAAAATTAGATTCAGACAGCATAGTTGTATCTGTGTGGGAGTCAGCAGAAAGCATCCTGAAATGTGGCAGTATGTGTATTATGTCTCCTTCAAGCAGCTTGCCTTTCCCTTTTGTAGGAACAAACTTTTCTTTATCAGAGAAAGCAGTGCTTTTTCATCCTTTTTTAAAAAGGCTACTTTCCTGTGAGTTAGTCCTGGTTCTGATGAATATGGAAGAATTGTATACCCATGTATCTGCTTGCAGGGAATTATATGTGCAAGATATTTTGTCCTCTATAATACATTCCATGCTGTATACCATAGGGTATTGTTTAACAGGTGGCAAGTTTAAGGAGTATTCTAAGGCAATAAGTGAATTAAAGGTTATCAAAGTGAAATGGTGACCAGTGATATTTGTTCACTTCCAAGGAATCCCACTGGTGTGGGCCAGGGACGAGTGGGGCAGTTGCAAAGGCATTTGAATGAGTGCGATGCAGACAGTCACTGGGACAGCACTGAGCTTATCATCAACCAGTGTGTTTGACAACTGTCAAAGGAAAAATGCCTCCTCGGAGTTTCAAATGAAATGTTACCTATTGGAGGGTGTGTTTCAGTATTTTCATGGCTTTCATGGCCCTGTTGATTCTTCATTGTGGAGTTTTAAGCTCTTGTCTATGAATCTGATCTGTGAATCCACAAAAATATGAGATCTCTTGTGCCCACATACATTTGAGGTAAGGAAAGATTAAATGATGAATGAGCAGGTTGTATCTCTCTTATTCTTTAAGCGATGGCCAGCAGTTGTGTGAGCTTAAATATTGCTCTATGGCTGCAGTGGAACATCCTTAGCTGCATCTCCTAGCCCTGTGAATTGTTACCTCAGCTATTGTTTTATTTTGGAGGGTTTTGTGATAGTTTGTTTTCTTGTTTTTTTCTTTGCTTGTTGGTTTTTTTTTTAAATGGGCTACATCCATTCCTTGTACAAGAGAGTGCCTCACTGTAATCCTTTCTGTTCCCCACCAGGCCTATCCTTGTACTAATGACAAGGAATGCGAGGTTGGGCGGTACTGCCACAGCCCTCACCAAGCCACGTCTGCGTGCATGCTGTGCCGGAGAAAGAAGAAGCGCTGCCACCGGGATGGGATGTGCTGCCCCGGGAACCGCTGCAACAACGGTATGGCTGCCAGCTCCGGGCTTTTCTGCAGAAAATCAGACTTTTGACATTGTCTATTTCAGTGTGTGTGCCCAGCAACAGTGTTTTTTCCTGAGTGATGACACTTCTTTCTCTAAACCAAGAAAACTTAATTATCTACTTCATTACAATCTGCCTAATTTTCTTTAACAGTATTTCTATGTTTAGGGCTCAGGTACTACCAGGGTTTTTTTTATATTTTGTGGTGGAGAAACACAAAAATGCTGCTGCTGCTGCTGCTCCCTAAAATTCAGCTCTATATTCAATGTGGTTTGATTCACTGGAAGACTGCACAGAAGTCATATTTTAAGGAAGCAAAGGAGACTTCATGAATCCTGAATCTCTCGCTGGGGAGGGTTATAACTATACTGTTTGCATTCCCATACTTTCCTCTGGAGGCTGGAGAGATGTCTGTAAGGAGGTCTCCAGGGGCTCAGACCATAAAGCCAGAGTGATAGAGAGAGTGTCTGACAGTGAGTGAAGCAGAGCTGTCTTGAAGCTAAGTGCCAGGAATCAGAAGTGATTAGTGCTGAGCGTCAGCGATGCCAAACCCCAGTGCTTTCACCATCCTGACCTGGTCAGTGCATGTCTCTCAGCTGCTTTTCCTCTTATGCAAATCTTTGAGTGGCTGTCTTTTCCTTGCAGGTATTTGCATCCCAGTAACTGAAAGCATCCTTACTCCTCACATCCCTGCTCTAGAAGGGCCACGGAACAAGAAGAATGGTCATTATGCAAGCAAGGATTTGGGATGGCACAACCTGGGGAGGCCCCGATCCAAGCTGTCACACATAAAAGGTAAGATCACATTTAGACTGGACTGCTCTGTTCCTTCATGTCATGAATCATGTGATTGCTGTTAAGACACAGTGGTGGAAACCAGAAATAGGCAGTAATTTCGCAGGGAGTGAATGTCTATTGTGAGAATTCACAGCATGACTCAGAAAGTGATGTAATCACAGTTCCTGTGATTGAAACAGCATCTGCTTTCTTCTCTGTATCAGATGTGGACTGACAATCATGTTATCAGTTGAACAAGACTGAAGACATCTTCCTTTTGTAATAGCCATGTAATTGAACACTTATAATTGTGCTTACAATCTTGTAGCAGAATTTCTCCTTACTAAGTCTTGTGTTCACATCCTTCAAATAGCCACAGGTAGAAATATCACCTCTCCTTTTTCTGAGTTTCATTTGCATAAGTCTGCACTGGATCTGGACCTTCATATTTTCCCATGAGATAAAATAATTTGGTTGCTTTTTTTAGGACACGAAGGCGATCCCTGCCTACGGTCATCAGACTGTATTGAGGGACACTGCTGTGCTCGCCACTTCTGGACCAAAATTTGCAAGCCTGTGTTGCATCAGGGGGAGGTGTGCACCAAACAGCGCAAGAAAGGGTCCCATGGACTGGAAATTTTCCAACGATGTGACTGTGCCAAGGGTTTGTCTTGTAAAGTATGGAAAGATGCAACCTCCTCTTCTAAATCAAGACTTCACGTGTGCCAGAAAATCTGAACGAGGATTGGGAAGATAGTACAAGTGACTATGGCTTTATGTGTTTAATGCGTTATGGCATGATGGAAAAAGGGGACTGCAAAAGAAAGTGGAATGGCAAAGTAACAGAGTTGGAGAAGTCACACCAAATGTGTTTTTGAGCTGGTGGCAAACACAAGTGTAGCTGGGGTTCACCTACTGCCCAGTTCTCCTGTAAATAATTCTACAGTTTGTGGGAAATGCTAGTATGCAAACAAGTAGAGTGGAAATGAATGTCACCTTACCTTGCTGTGTTGTCCCATGATGTTTCAGGGGTTTAGTGTTAGGGCTACAGTGGGTCTCCAGTGTGGTAAGGATTTGCTACAGAAATTGTATACATTGTACTCCTATAGGAAGCAGTGCATGCCCGGAAGACTCATCTGTCAACATATTATTGGCCACATTGCAGGTGTAAGAAATGAAATAAAGTGACTGTGAATGTCCACACGCCCTTGGTATTCAGGGCTGAAACTTCAGCAAAGAAGGCACTCCTGCAGGACAAGAGTGCTGTTTTGTAGGCCCTTATGAAGAAGGTGAGAACTGGCCATCTCAAAAATTTCGAGAGAACAGCAGTTTATCTAAGAGGAGGCATTTAAAGAGGTTTTGTTTCCTATACATGGGTAAATTGAAATGCTTTATGTAGTTCAATGTCATAGTAAAGCACTTAATCACTTGTATTTGCCTCAGTTTACTGCTAATATACATTGGGTAGAACAGATGAAGCAAAGATGTGTGCATGCTGAATCCAGAATTATATACAGGCAGTTCCTTGTTAGTCCTAAATATACTCTCCTTGCCTAAGCATTCTTGCATTATAGACATTTCCAAAAGAAATAGCAGAGTGTTGAAGTACTCAATATGAAAAGCTTTGAAGCTGCTTCTCTGTTGCTGTAATAATAGAGGATATAGACATTTGTTGAGGTGTTTCGAGCATACCTCTCCACGCTCAAATTTTTACATTTTATGGCACTCTGCAGCAGTATAATGGATTTGTTCTCAAGACAGCAAAGAAAAAAGAGTTGGGTCTTGTGAGCACCTCATCTCCTGCAGAAGAGGATGTAAGAAGATGGTATGACCGCAAATGACTTGTTAAACAACATGTGATGTCACAGCATACCAGCCTCCAGCACATATTCAGCCTGAAATTGAAGTCCTCTCACTCTGGAGTGTTCTGCCAGCAATGATGGAAATACACAGACTGTGGAAACAGCTGCCAGCCCTGCATTGTTTGCATCCTGGTTAGAAAAAGGACAACCTCTGTCCCCTGACTTGTCCCCCAGGTCTTTTCAAACTTTTAAAATTTTACTCATTTGCAAATAGTCTTATGTATAAACTTTGGTAAAGAGACTGATATTACTTTAAAAAGTCTGATTCTATAACTGACCTACTGCTAAGTTGTAATTACCCATTTATAATTACCCATTTTCATGTTCTGTAATACAAGAGATTTTTCTGTTTATTCAGTTCTGAACAACATGGGCAGACCAGTGTGTAGTTTAACTTTGAAGATCATGTCACCATTATCTGACACCTTTTTCCACCAGTGGGATGCTTTAAAGCTTTAGCTTAGCTACACCACTTGACTCAGCCTTCCTAATTAGAACAAAGACCTCAGCTACATTGCCTTTACCTTTTGTAACAAGAAGAGGAAGAGTATTTCACACACCTCTTTCCCTACTGGAGTTAGTTTTTATTGACCTAGAGCTCAGAGACAGGAGCTTCTGTTTTATAATAGTCCGAGTTCTATCTTGGAGTTCTATCATCACAACTCTGCTTACTCCAGTATTTTCCAATGTCACTGGAACAGGAATAAGGCTCAGAAATTTCAAGATACTACAAAAGTCCAGGAACCAATTTTGCAAGTTTTATTTACACTGACACAGCACATGCTCAGCAGAGGAACTCAAGTGGTCTCATTGTCACTATATATAAAAGGAAATGATACCCAGCATGAGTAGGGGGGTTGCAGAAATGGGTCTCAGCAATTTTTAGCTCTTTTTCTCATTGGCCTACCCACCATCTTGCTCTTGCAAAACACAGTTATTTGGAATAATTTATTTACAGGGAATGTTTAATGAGATGTATTTTCTTATAGAGATATTTCTTACACAAAGCTTTGTAGCAAAATATATTTGCCGCCTGTTGACTTTAATGTAGAAAAATGTATAATAAGATTAAATATATTAAATTTCCTTTCACATTCCTCCCCAAATATTTTATCCATATTCTTTTCCTTACCTGCTGCTTAAGAAGAATAGATTTTTTTCCAGAAAGACATGCAAATCAATTGAAAAAAAATTGTATATCTTAGTTATGCAAGTAAATACATCTGATTCTACTTGTGTCGCTTTGCAGACTGAGTTTTGGTAAAAAACAAGAAGGTCATCTTAAAATCCCCATACATCATTTCTAAAAACTGGTTTAATTGACAACTACCTGTGTGCTTCTCTTGGGTCAGTTTACACCTAAACACTCAAGAATACGTTTTAAAAATAACTCACCTGATTGTGTAATATCAAATCAGCCAGGTTAAATAGGAAAGGTGTCCAGACACATTTCCTGGACAGTGATACATACCAGAGGGACTCATGATGGATAAAGGTGTTATTCAAATTATATAGCATTTTGTGAGAGGCTACAGCATGCAAATACACTCCTGCAAAATCTATAACTAGCAATTCTGAAATGGCAAGCTACAGCATTCAGCTCTAATAACATGAAACAATCCATGTGACACAACTGAGAAAACTGTTAATAAAACCAGCCAAGTTTTGATCCCAGGAAAACTCCTGCAGAGCACAATAAATATTGCAAAATAATGGCTGTGGTTATTGAGCAATGGTCTTGATATCCCCGTTAGTTGTTTCTGGTAACCCTTTGCTCCAACAGATGTACATTTGGAGGATGGAATGGTCTCCAAGTCACATGAGTGATGGTATAAAATGAAAAGGTTTAGCTACTGTCATTTGCAATATTTGGTTGGTAGGCCTTTGAAAATTCCAACACTTTTAACATCAACCTAATAAAGTTGTGAGCATTTTGAGAGCCCAATGACTTCAACGGAGACTGCCAAAGCCTTCAGAGATTTAATCTGGGAACAAAAACAATAGGCACAGGCAGTTCCTTGCACACCACAAATACTGAGCCACATAGCTGAACTGAGTAGCATGCAAGCAGTTTCGTAAGACTGAACTTTGGTTGTTTAGAAGCCAGTCAGTCGATGTTTTGTGCAAATATACATCAGTTTGAGCATAAAAGAACGACTCAATCTGGGGATAATTGCTCTCACTCACTGTGTCACTCATCACGGGAATTAAGAATGACTTTGGTTCAGTAACATCTCAGAAATCTGCTGTCATGACACAAGTACACAAGATGTTATTGCTGAACAATTCAAATAATTTTCCTATTAGCCTAGAATAGCCTCAGCAGTGCAACAGCTCTTTGGAAATACTTATTAACTTTCCTAAAAATAATGGATTTTTACTCTATAACAGCTTATATTTGATTTACAGTATAAATGCAGGTGTATATCTATTACTGTACTATTTACTTTGTTTCATGTTGTTTGCAAGCTATAGTATTTATGATTTTAAACATTTTTAAATGAAAACAGTTGAAATAGATTTATCTGCTTACTTCTATAACAACACTTTCAGCAGCATACATCCAACATCTGACACCTAAGCCAGAATTCACCAGAATTTAAGCCATCTTTTGCATATTCTGACTTTCTAGCTCATTGTCTTAGCAACAGCAAAAAAGCCCTCACCAAACACCATAAAATATCTTGGGCAGAGGCTGAGAAGCGACATTACTAAACTATTCCTTGCCACCAGCCTTCTCTGCTTTCAGTTTAGAGCTCTGCATCATCACCCCCACTAGCAAAAGTAAGGGCTATCAAAGTTGTATTTTTCACCCCTTCCAGTTTCCTTTCCTTCTAGGAAAGCCATTTAAGAAAGAGATCTTGAAGGCCAAAACCCGCAGAAACTCACATAAAAGAGGCTCCAAGCTCAAGCTTTTAGGAGTTTTGAGATCTATACTCTAATTTTCAAAAACTTAATGGTTAAGAGAATTATATAATATTGAGACCATGTTTACAAAAAATAAAGAAACCTTGTTCTTTGGATTGTCAGTCATGTGTTCTGAAAATAGCTGCCCACAGTGGAGGAGAAAAAACAGTCTTCCTCCTTATCCAGGCAACCTTACCTGTAGTCCCTGACAAAGGGAAAGCAGTTGTTTTGGGTTTCTTTTACTCTAGGCATCATTAATTTTCTTTTTCAAACACATTAATAATAAAATTATGGTTTCGTACCTTCCTCACCAGTCTGAGGTTTGGTCTCTCTCCTCTGCTGCATTACACAGGAGCAAAGAAACAGCTTCTGTGCTCCCTCATTTAAATCCCAGTGTTTCACTGAGATAAACAGAGACTTTCAGCTCAAGTACATTATCAGGAATACAGTTTTTCACATGCTCACCACTACCAAAGAGTGCTTACAATACAACACTGTTGTGGTTTGACACAACTAAGCGTCGAGCACACGAAAATCAGTTATTTTTATAAGGGAAAGAAAAAAAAAAAAGAAAATATTGAGGAAAACTAGATAGCTGCGAGGCAGAACAGGTTCAAACTTAAACTGTTGCAGTACAAGGAAAGAGTTTTATTACTAACAGAATTAAAAGTTATAAGTTATAAAAGAAATTAAAACAAACATACCCCCCCCTCTTTATCCCAGCACTTTTCTCTTTTTCATAACTAGCACAAAAGATAACAGAACATGGGATTCTAGTCAGTGTTACAGTTCCTCAAACTTCCCCCAACAGCAGACCTGCAGGGAAAGAAACAATCTGCTGTGGTGTAATACACCTCTTCTATGAAAAAATATCAGTTTTTTCACACTGCCACACTTGGGCCATCACATGGGGTTATCAGTCTTTTTAAGGATGGGTTATTTTGGCCTGAACACAAAGGCTTTTTCCGCTACAAATCTTTAAAAGCCTCTCACTGCTTCTATAAAGCCTGGCATAGGCACTCTCTCTTCACAAACTTCACTGGCCACACGTGAGTCTTCCATCCCCCCATGCACTTCAAATGGATTGAAGAGACAAACAGTTTGAGATATTACAGTTTCTTACCACCGCATGCCAGAAGTATTTTTAAGCTCCGCGCGAGGAACGCGGCACCCCCCCTTTTCTCCGCCGCCATTTTCAGCTCCATCTCACATGGCTCACTCTCTCTCTGACTCTGAAACCTCTGTGGTGAAGAATGTTCTTGTTCAGGCTTTATGGTGAAGAAAAGCCTCGCTCCCTTTGTGCTGCTGGCTGCATGGTGCTTTCTTCAGTCCAGCCCAAAGAGTGCTGGTTGCAGACAGGAGGCACCCGCTGTCTCTGTGTGGAGGGGAGGGGGACCCACCGGTCCCAAGGAGCCGCTCCAGAGAGATTTTAGCTGTGTGCCAGTCCATGGCTGGGTTTAGCTGCCTGGGCTCTGGGATGGTTCCCTCTCCAGCGACCCAGGGTCTGTGCTGTGGTATCAGGGAGAGGGGAAGGGGGCCCGGAGGCTCCAAGGCCGCCCCCCCTCCCTCAGGCGAGCTGGAACCAGAGGAAACTCCCGCCTTTCTGTGTGGTTTAAATGTGTAAATTGGAAGAAGCACTACTGGTCTAAAAATTTGTCTATCAACTCAGATTCAACCCACTACAACCACAGGCCCTGTATCCATTCTTACCATTTGTTTAGGTTCAACTTTACATGGCTTCTATCAGTTACTGAAAAGCCCCCGATGTCTGCAGCCCCGCCTTACCGCTCTGTCAGCTTTACACAGCCCTGCTCATGGCAGCAATGCAGGAGGTAAGGGGAAAGCCCAGAAAAAACTGTAGGCGGCAAGGGTGGGAGCCAGCCCAAAGCTTGAAACAGTGTGTACAGGGCACAAGCTGCCTCAAAATGTAGTTAAAAGCTATTGCAAACACCGTGACCATTAATGGTATCCCACACAGTAATTAAGAGCAGGGGAAGGGCAAATGCACTCTGTTTGTTCCTCAGCCACGACCCCATGATACTGACCCAAAGAGGGGAGGCATGTTTTAGTGACTCAGGTCCTGCAAAAGCTGAAGTGTTGAGCCTATTTCCCCTGGAAGTAGTATGCCTCTCACCTTGGTCCTCTGTGAATCCAAATCCTGGTTATTCCAGAGGTTTTGGATTCAGGCGTATTGTTTGGCTAACATTGCTATAGCTCAGAGCCTGCCAGTGCCTAGGGATCCCACTGAAAGTCTGTGCAGAAGGAAGGAAGAGGCAAAAGCAGGAGATGGTTGCTCTTTACAGAACTCCAGCTGGTCCTGGAGCTGTTATTTTTACCACCACTGATGGGACTGACCCTGATGGATATATAGCATTGGATAGAGCTCATTGCAAATTTGTTTATTCTGGCAGCTCCCTGGTATTTTTTTTTGGAATTGCTTATTGTTATAGCATGAGTGTCAATTACTTATTTACAAATGTCTGGTACCAATAAACTCTGCTTTTTACAGTACCGGCTTGCAGCTTGATTTAGAAGTGGTTTGCTGCCTGCNGTTGGTTTTGTTTAATTTTTTTTTCTTTCCTTTTTAGGAAAAAAAATTTAGGAAAAGAGAAGAAAATATCATTAACACACAAAGACTTCTTGACACAAATTGTTGTTTTAGGGTCCTTGGCAAATCTTGTACTGTAATTCTCCACTGCTGTTATCAAAGTTGGCTGAAGAGCAGTTAACAAATCAGAAATGTATACCAGTGCGGCTGCCATTTTATCTTCCTCATAAGCTATTTATTTCTGAGAGTACCTTATTCAGCAATATTCACCCAAACTTGCAAACTTTTTTTTTTTTAATCAAGTATTAAGCATTTAAAAATTCAGTACAATTTTAATTCTGGGCTCACAAGTATTGTTTCTTTCCTTAGTGACAGTAATTTTTAATGGAGCCATTGAAGTATATAGATACATTGAAAGTAATGACATTGAAAAGAATGACACAGTTCTGGAAGAAATTTGCCAGGAATTTTGGAATGCAGCACACTAATGAATCCAATGACCACCAAAAGCTTTATAACAATCCACCTCGAAGTTATTTGGGCAATGTCTTTTTCTCAATATCTGAGCTGTTTCAGATATTGCAACAATGCTTAAAAGAAAATCCTGATGTATGTGCTCTCAAAGGACAGTTAACTCTTCTGTTTCAAAAAACATTTAATTCTTCTGTTAAGTTCTGAAGAGGCTGAAAACTACCCTTGCCAACTACACTGCTAGCTGGTAATATTATAAGTTTGGAGACCTATTTGATTAAGTTATAAAAACTTTTTAATTACTGGAAAGCTAGTGTTCTTTACCCTGGAGCTTCCTTCCAATCTATGTGGAGATCAATGATTATGGAGGGAACAGTCTGAAGGCTGTAGATAGTCTCCAATAGAAATTCATCAGGATGGCTATAAATAAATCTGAAGAAAGAGGCTTTCCCTCTGCTACCACAGCTTCCAGTGAGAACTCAAAATGTGTCAAAACCTATGAATTAATCAGATTAATTTTCATTTCTATGCATCTCTGGATTTTAGTTTTGTCAGAGTGAGATGTGAAAATGCCAAAATACAATTCTCATACCATCTCCAGCCAAAATGTCCAGGAGCTTTGAAGCAGAATACAGAATTACTTATGTTTGTTCAAGTACCAACTCTGAAACATGTTGAGATTCCCATGCTGAAAGCTCTTGTAGAAGTGTATCCTAATATGATTGCAGTTGGATATCATGTTGTCCAATGCACAAAGAACACACTCAAAAAGCAGAAAAACTCAAATGAAGAAATTTTCTTTCCAAAGTTTGATGCTGAAAACTAAAAGTCACCCAGGACAGAGTGCAATCATTTAGCACTAAGCTTGTACAGGGACTATATTAATGATTGAAACTATTAGTAGGGAAGTGTGTTAGTACAACTCACCTGAATGCTGGAGCGACACTGAGACTGTAATATTGTCATCACAGCAGACATTGCCCTGCTGTACACCTTTCAGCATTTACAGCAACAGGATTTCACCCATGTGAAAATTTCTTATTGAAAATATCTGGTTGTAAACAGGCAATTCCCATCATGGTGCCCTAAACCTGTCCATACAATTTGTGCACTGACAGTCATTACCATTAGTGACAGTGTCTCTAATTAGGCAACAGGAAGACACTTGTATGAAGAAATGTTGCTTTGCGTGCATTCGTTTTAACCAAAGATGGAATTAAGTTGTATCTTACCTATAAAAAGGGTCAGCTTCCCTGGTGTTGCCTTTCCCACCTGGACAAAGAGGTTCATTTGTACATGACCAAGTACAGCTCCTCAGTGGTGTTATCAAAGTAATTTTACATGTCATAGAAAAAAGACAGGAAATTAGTTTTCATCTAGGAGTTCAAATCTAGTTTTATTCTTGATTATTAATTCACATATCTGCATTTTTTAAAAATATAAACTCTAATAATTTCCAGTCTGTTTCAGGGTTATTTCACCTCAAACCCAATTTCAGAATGTAAATCAGAGTAATTGCATGGAATGTAGAAAAAAGCAGAACTGAATGATCATTTCTAATTTCTACTGAGCACAAAGAAATTCTAGTAGACAAACTGTCAGGGAAATGTGAGATGAAGCCTACAACAGCTTGAAATAAATGTTAGAATTCCTGTTTATTTCAGTACATTCTAGATGTTTCCTTAAATAATCTCTGATAGGCAAATACTTTGAGTATATAGAGACTGATTTAGCTATGATCCAATGGGCAGAAAGTCCTATGGAAGCCAGCTGCAGCAGCTGAGGTGCAGCACTTCAGTATCCTTTCAAGTGTCCTGGTGTCACAGGTCACCTTGCCTGAAAAATAAAAGCAAACCCAGCAAAAACTCAATGCAGAACTGAAAATACTTCAGAAATCAGAGCAACAATATTACAGGAAGAGAAAACAGTTGCAGGTAAAGATTCATGTAGGGGAATAAGGAGGTTTGGTTCAAGGGTTAAGGGTTTATTGACTGTCTTAGAAAGAAAATTACTGTGAAGATGATGATGAAGTGCTATAAAGTAATGAGAGAAGGTAACCTGATGCAATAATTTAAAATTCTTCACCTTAGAAAGAGGTAGTAGGTCATAAAAATACTCCTGTGCAGAATGAGCTACTCTATTTTACCTGCTTAGCCCATTCAAATAGTCAAAACCACTGTCCTAAAGCACATGATATCAAATAATATATCCCTCAAAGCCATTTCACTTTGAAATTGCTAAGATAGAGGGTGGCTTGTTTCATATTTAAATACATTTGTTTTTTCTGTCTGGATGAAGAAGGCACCTCTAGCCACTCACATTTCAATGAGGCTTTTACATCTAGAAAAATGGGTGAGACTGAGACATGCACAGAAATCAATAAGGTGATCAACAGCTCAAATCAGCTTCATTGACACTTAAATTAGTAACTGTGGAGGCACTCAAATACTGTAGTTTAAAGCTTATCAGAACTAGAACTGGCGGCAAAATCTATGGAAAATTTTTTCTTTACTCTTTTACTGCTTCCATTTGAGGATAGAAAGCAGGTTTTTTATCAGGGATTTTTATTTTTGGACAGCTCTAGATAAAAATTTGTTTTGAGTACTCTGTCCAGCTCTGGGGCCTCAACATAAGAAGCACATGGACTTGTTGGAGCGAGTCCAGAGGAGGCCATGAAGATGCTCAGAGAGCTGGGACACCTCTTCTCTGCAGACAGACTGGGAGAGCTGGAATTGTTTAGCCTGAAAAAGAGAAGGCTCTGGGGAGAGCTTACAGCAACTTCCAGTACCTGAAGGGGGCCTACAAGAGAGCTGGAGTGGGGTTTTCCACAAGGGCATGTAGTGATAGGAGAAAGGAGAATGGCTTTAAACTGAAAGGGGGCAGGTTTAGTTAAGATATTAGGAAGAAAGTCCTTATTATGAAGGTGGTGAGGTACTGGAACAGGTTGCCCAGAGAAGCTGTGGATGTCCCATTCCTGGGGGTGTTCAAGACCAGGTTGGATGGGGCTTTAAGCAACCATGATTCATGGAAGTACCCTACCTCTGGCAGGGGAGTTGGAACTAGATGATTTTTAAAGTAATTTCCAAGCCAAAGAATTCATTTATTTTATACTTAACCAAGTTTTCAATATTGGTTTTGCATCTTTTTTGCAAAAAAAAAAAAAAAAAAAACCAAAACCCAACACCACAAAAAACCCCCCAACACCACACCATTGACATTTAGAAAATTTCCTTAGGTGATAGCAAGAAATTTAGACTCCATTCTTCCCTAAGTCACAGGAATGGTTTCCAGCTCTTAGCAGGGAAATATTGGCAATGAGAAGTGGATTATAACATCCCTTCTGGGTGAATTTTAGGATCGGAAAACACATTTTCTCTAGAAAAAGTAGTTTTGATTATCCCTGGGAACTTTACTCAAAAAGTTTACTAGAAAATTTTTGTATTGTGTATTAACTATAACAACAACAACTACAACAACTATAATAACAACAATATTTTTCTAGTTTCCTAGAAAAGTTTACTACATTTTAAAATTTGTTACTTTTAAGACTTAAGAAATGCATAGGACTTAATAAGGGTCAAAGAGAAGACCTGGCACAGGATTTCTTTCAGCAAATTTGAACTGTCTGAAGGTTAGGAAGCATGACAAGATCATACAGAAAAGAGACACTGAAAAAATAATTCACCTGCCCCATGTGAGAGGCTGCTCCTGTAGGTGACTGCTGTTTGCCTGTTTCTCCACTGAGTAGAGGGAGAGAGCTTCAACACTGAGTTCATACCAGACCTGTAGCTTTCAGAAGAGTATCTGGGAGATGACTCTATTATGTGTATCCCTTATTGCTGCTCTATGTCCAGAAATTAATTTTGTGCCTTTCTGTGCCTTTAAACTGAGCCTGAGAAAGGGGAGAGGGAAAAAACCAAGTGAACTTTTCAAAGCAGTTAATCAAGGACGCAGACACACACTCCTCTGCTTCTGCAGCAGCAAGAACAGAGGAAGCACCCTTCTTGCTTTTCATCCAGCTTTCAGCTCTTTTTTTCTGGGGGGATATGGAGAGTTGAACTTTGTTTTCCTGGGACTTTGGTTTTTCCCTTCTTCTCTTCTGGACTGTTTCAACATCAGAACACATCGGGAGAATTTTCCACCAAGGCCCCTGAGGTGTGCCCACACCGACCCAGCTCTGAGGAGGAGGAGAGAGACCACACCTAAAGAAGGACTCTGAAATCTTCCCAGGCTTCTCTCCACAGTGAGGGGTTTAATTATTTAGTATTATTATCCTTTCCCTGTGTGCTTGTTAAATGGATAGTTTTTTATCTCTTTCACTTTCCTCTGAGGAAAATGTCTTTTTTTCACAGCCTGTTGGGGGAGGGGTGGTTGTAGCATGCCTTCCATCAGAGGATATTTTCCTCAAAATTTGTTCAAACCAGCACAGTAAGGAACAGAGGATATGGGTTGTACCCTTGGTGCACAGGAGGGAGAGGTTTAAGCAGTGTATGCACAGCCGGAAGAGTGGGTCGAGTATGGCCTAAGATCAATATTTGCAGATATTTTAATCTTCCCATATCTCACACTAGCATGATGCAGTTTGTGCACCCACCTAATGAACATTTTATAAACTGCCTCTCATTGCATCTGGTTCTTGTTCTGTTTCTACAAACCTCTAACAGTACAGTGCTGATTTGACCCTTGAGGAACATCTATCATGCCCTCCTGAGCATCCCTCCCTCCTTCTGCCTCTAGTGGCCTGCCTGATGATGCCCCCCTCACTAACCATTAAATTTTCAGCCAGAGTTTTGAGTCTCATTGACCCTTTGTTTCTGGAGGAGATTCCCTGTAGACAATCAGGACACCCACAAGCATCTTTGACAGCAGCTGAACCATCAGCAAGGCCCTGTTGTTTTGTTTTACATATTCCCCCACCAGTCTGCAGCCACCTCTCTGAAGTCTAAACCCTTTGGTGCCAGGACTGAATTTTTCTTCTGTATTTGTACAGCACTTAGCACAAGAGCATCCAAATTCACAGCTAAAGGTCTATTATCATTCCTATTTTTACTACCATGTAGGATTGGAAACACAAATTTCAGATGGGATTATTCTTTTAACAATTCCTTAAGTCAAATGAATATACAGCATTGTTCTACCTCACACTGCAACAGTTTTCAAGTTGTGGTTCATGAAACGCCTGCATTCGGAGACCTTAACCTGGGAAGAATGCCTGGTGTCAGTAAGATGGAAAGGAATTAGGAGTCTTCAAATTAAAAAAGGCTAGAAAAGTACTGTTAAAAAAACAAAAGAAAAAGAAAAACCTCCTACTCTGCAGAAAGGTGACACTGTTACAGGCTCTGGGAAGCTGTTCCACCTTTTCAGTGAGAATGTGAATCGAGCTGTGGATACCCTGAAAGACACACTGCAAACACAAGCCAGCTGGCAGCAGTTCCTCAGTGTCTTCTCCCAGGGAGATAGAATGGCTGGTTCTGCATCTGAACATTTCCATCCACAACAAAAATACTTTAATGTATCTTTCCATCACACTTGGTATCAGGCTAACTGCAGAAAGTCGTACTATCTGCTGTTCCCATCCCATGAAAAACATGACTTCATTATACTGGGATTACAAACTACTCCTAAAACAATGTGGTAATTTAAATTCCATTTCCCATATGAACAAGGCAAACAAGCTGTAGATAGACCTTCCAGCTAGTCTTTCTTTTTAATAACTGATGCATGATGGTCATATGCTAAACTCATTCATCAATCGTATTTTTTTATCTTTTGCTTGGAAAATTCAGCAACTTAACCCTGGACAGATGGAAGGGAGACTTCAAGGCTGTGAATTAAAAACAACCTGCTTGGAGAAGTGAGGACAGGTGCCGGCTTTGGCCAGATAAGCAGGTGGAGGAATAGATTGAGAGAAGGAAGGGTCCAGACAAAACCACTAATTAGGAGGGTGATAAGAACAGGGCACTTTGTGGAGCCAATCTCAAACCCCGTAACCTTTCACCTGAAGCACCCTGGTCTGAGTCCAGCCTTGACCAAGGGACTCCACCTTGTCCTCATGATGTGCTGGTAAAAGGCTCTGCACACCCAGTGCTCGGTGGTCTTGGACCTATTCCCAGAGAAGTCGAGTTCTCAGCTTTGGTCCAACTGGCAGTCTTAGTTTTGCTATAATGAGACCCAAGGTGGCAATAAGCCGGAGAGGTGCATTCCTTCTTTCCTCCTGACAAGTGCCTCTCAAAGGAGCTGCTCACACCCTGCTATGGCCATGTGAGCCGAGCCATCAGCTCGAGCCACCCCGGGCTGAGAAGGGTGACACAACCCAGCCATCACAGAGCACATGAGGAGGGGTCTCCTCAGGAAAGGAAGAGGCCATGTGCACCTGCAGTTTTATAAAAAAACAAAGCCTTAAGGACCGCTATATATATATTCTCTATAATTTAAAAAAAGTTCAACCTCTTTTAAATATTTTCAAACACTGACATCATGTTTCTAATAAAAAAAAGTGTAGCTCTACTCATATTAGTTTTGTCCCTCAGAGACTTTTTTTGTTGTATTTCAAACACATCTGAGCTAGAAAAACCAAACACAAATTTTAAAAAATCTGTATTTAGAGACACAAATCGTGGAACAATATTTTGGAAATAGTTTTGATTGGTGAAAGGAAAGACAGCCACTCTAACACAATATGTAAAAATGGTTTTGAAATGTACTAGACAATAAACAGGGTGAAGAAAGATATTTACATTACTTAGCTGTTCTAAAGGAAGGCATGTGCTTAGCCAGAGTTTAAAATTACAGATCCAACTGTCTAATATATGCATTTTGATCTTAATAAAAAAGGCTTAAGCTTTTAAATTATTTTAATCTTATATAACAGATTTCAGGGGCTAGATTTCTATTGTGTTTTTTTCCTATATGTGCAGTAAGTTGAAGTAATCTTCTTGTCTTTGAATGAGATCACATTTAAAATGGTTATAATGATTTCATTGAATGTACAATTCTAGAAAAACAGAAAAAATTTCCAGTATTTGTTTCTACAAGGTAAGTGTTTGGCAGAGACAAAACACTTAATTTAGGAATATGTATTCGTAAGTCCTAAGCTACCAGTCCTGAAATGGGGGACATTTTTGATTTGTCATTTGTCTAAGATAACTGATGATGTTGAATTAAGTGCGGCTTTCAGAAATATTAACCACTTAGTAGTTCTCCTAGCTTTTAAGTTGAATTTTTCAATAATTTTCATTAAATATTTTTTCTTATGATTGCTGTAATGGTTACATTGCTGTCGCAATCCTTGCATCTGTCAAGTCATTAGCAGATATACCTTCAGAATTACAACTTCAATTTAAATCCTACTGATAAACTTCTAATAACCTTGATATAAAAAGAGTCTATTTAATTTTGTAACACTTATAAGCCCTGCATACCATGCCACCCTTCTTGCCCAGGTGCAAGATACACTCTGCATGCTTAAAAGCCTTTCTGATTCAGGCTGGGAGAGCAGCTTCTCCAGGGCTCAGTCTGGAGGGAAGGAGAAGTGTGTGTCCTGGTGCCCCACCTGTGCCCCACCTGTTCCCCACTCCACAGTCGCCGTGCCAGGGGCTTGCACACCCCCTGTCAAGGCAATATGCTCCCCACAGACAGGATCTCCTCTGACTCAAGCCACAGAAGCTTTGCAAAAGAAAGTAGAGTCAACAACCAGGCACTGCCACCAGCAGAGAAGCTGTAGAAAAAGCTAAAGCAGGAACTGAAAATATTTTCTCTACTCTGACTCGACTTAAACTGTCCTTGATAATAGATGCTTGATCCAAGCTTGTTTCAGTCTCATCTCAGTCCCTTCACCTCTGCAGTGCTCCACAGCCACCCTTCTTCTCTTCTCTTCTTTTCTTTCCTTATTGTTTACTGCAAATTTCCCCTTTTCCTAGTCTTTCTAATCCCTAAACAATATTCTTCTGCCAAAAAGCGAGAATTAACTTGCTATTTATCATCACAACACTAATAGCTATTCATTACCACTCTCCCTTTCCATTTTGTCTATTCCTATAGTACTCTTCAAGGCAGGAAGATTGCCTCTTACCCTAGCCTTTGTTTAGTGTCCAGCAAACTGTGCCTGGTTTTGGATGGTCCCTCATAAGTAACACAATCAGGAAAACCTCTGCAAGGAGAAAAGCAAGGAAACTTCCTCACCTGGATTTTTGACAGTGATGAGATATTTTCTCAAGCTGCACTCTGGCAGAAAGTACCATGGTCTCACTATGTAGAAAATTATATTTTTAGTCATTTGACTTAAATGGGAGAGTTGTCTCTACTCACAGCACAAGCTATAATTCTTCCCTCATGGCCCAATAAAATGTTTCTCTTTCTGAAGTTTACCACCTTTTCTCTTTGAATTTCTCTTCGCTACTCTAATAGTACAGCTACAATACTTGGTTTCCTGAAAACCTAAAAATTAAAACACAACCCAGACCTCCATTTGTCCCAAATTCCTGCATGTTGTTTTTCTACAATGTTTTAAAATAGAATAATTACATCAAGATCCAGATAATCTATGTAACATAATGAGAAATCAGACAGTATGACAAGAGTGCAACACTCAGGAAACCTGTGAAACTTGTTTCAACAAAGCTATAAAATAAACCGCCAGCAGTGTTTGCCAGGTTTTCTAATGTTCTTACCCATCAGCTTTCTCAAGAGGCACTTACGGCTCTTCAGAGCTTCCCTGTGCTCCCACCATCATTCCTGTGCGTGGTCCTGCTCAGCGGTGGCTGAGACACCCCTGTGGGCACATCTCAGTGCAGATCCATTGCTCAGCCACTCTGCCTTGTCTCAGCCATGACTGAAATGTGCAGCAGAGATCATCTGACTCCTCAGCCTTCTGCCTTTTTGACTTGTCCTTCCCTGAACCATCTCTCTCACCCTTCTATGGACACTGTCCCTTTGTTATTACCTGCAGCCACAAGCCCTATGGGTTTTATGCTCTTGGCCAGGCTTCAAGTTCCAACACTTCCCTTGCTTCTCACCCTCCACACACTAATCAGGGGTTCCCTAGTGGGGTCTGGGATGTAAGATGCCTGTTTAACTTCTGTCCTCAGCATTTCAAAACCATTAGTCAGGGCCTGGACTCTGGCCATCAGAATACAAGTACTGTAAGGTAAACAGTAACTCCCATATTTTCCTCACCCCTTGCATCTGGAAGACAAATAATGAGTCCCAAAGTGTATTGTTTATTCTCATCCCATATTAATTTTAGTTATAATGGTCATCTAATAGCCATTTCCTGGATATTAGGTGGAGCACAACAAGGTACCACAAAGCAAGGAGGTGGGTACCCCTAGATGGGAGGATGGCCGACTTGTGCCTTCTCACACTTCACCATATTCTGAACTTTATCTCCAATTAGCAATCCTGGCCATTGTCACTCTAACGAGCTACCTGTGACAGTCTGTTATTACCTGCAAAACAAATGCTTGATCCAGACCAACCTGTGGTCAGAGCAAGCTTCTCTGAGTTAAACCCCGTGAAATCCCCAGGTGATCATGCCTCTAGCTGCATTGCTATAAATAACATCCACGCTGTGAAGTAGCCCAACTGTTAAAGTCATCTGCAAGCATTGTGCCTTCAGCTCCTCACTGTTAATTCATTCAGGTTCCCCTCTTCTTCATTTTGGGTAATGTCAGGTTGCTTCCCCTTGGGTGAGATAATACTTTGCTTACTAATTCCCAGCTTGTGGGACAGACAGAAGACAATGGGAGCTTTTAGAAAACAGAGACAGAGAAAACTTGAAGACAATCTGCAGTTCTCCTGTCAGTCTCAGGCTAGAGACAACTGAGGTCTATTGGTTTGCATAAATTTTCTTTTGGCAACAATCCTTTCCTAGAATGTCTTTCATATTTCTCTGATCATTTACCATATTACTCTACTTCTACATGCGCAAGTCACAATGTTTTTCTTCATTTTAACTCGTCCCTTTGCTTACCAGTATTAACTGTTATTGAAGATCAGCTTTTTAAATGTGCTCACATTTGTACTAAGTAAATTGCATAAAATATACCATATTTTAGTAAACTATGTTAGAGACTATTCAAATTACGTAAATCTTAATAAATATCTAAGACAAAGTTTTAGGGTCTCTTGTACTCACGTGTTCACCTAACAGACCCACCCACTGTCTCTATCATGGTAATAAACCCTGGTACTCAACAAGTGCCAGTGAGACTTACGTGCTTGCAAATTAATTGGTTTTCATCAATATAATGCCCAATCAAGTCCTGCTACGCATTAATGATGGTCTTCATCACAAAATAAAACCAACTCAGTGAACATGTGTAAATGGAAACAGATGTTTTCCTAACTACCATAATCAAGAAGACAAATTTACGGAGTAGAAATAATTATTTGTATGGTCAACAATGATGTAACAGACCATGTATCTTCTGCTATATGTTATAAACAAATGCCTCATTTTAGCCTTAGGATAAAGGATAAGGCTCTTACCCAAACAGGCTGGGGAAAGACTGGTGAAGGAATTGTACAAAAGCATTCTTTTGTTTAGTTTTATTCTTGCATTGTTTTCAATATTGCAGTCTTTGCCATTTACTGGTAAAGAAAAAACAAAAAGAAAAATGTTATAAAGGATGAAATGGTATTTTTGACACAATCTGTTGCTATTAAAAAGGTTATAAATCATAAAAGCCCATGATTTTGATTTGTGCTCGTACAAAGTGCAAAAAATTGGCTTTGAATGCAATGGAAATCAATATTTTCTTGGAAAAATACTTCTTTATATTCTATGTGTTCATTTGAATCATGATTTGATACTTGAGGGTATCAAATTTTTATGGAAAATCAAAGAAACAAAAATTAAAAGCAGCAGAGAACTGTAACTATAGCTAATATTTCAACAAGAGGCAAGATAAGGACTTATCCCTCAAGACTCTACGGTCTAAACTATGGTCACATCTCACTTACTAGATAAAACATGCAATCTCTTCCTGTTCCCAAAGAAGTAGGAACATAAGACCACAGAAAAAAACAGTTTCACTGGGAAAGGTCTGCACAGAAAAAAGTTGTTCCAAAGAGAGGGTGGAATGACAGAGAGAGAGATCCTCAGTGCTTGACAAATTGAAAGTGGGATGGGGTAGTAAAGATGTTAAGCTATGACAGAGAGAAAATAATAAAATCAGAAAGAAGTTACTGGCAGTCAGCGGGGAGGAGCGAGCAAATGCTCTCTGGGGATGTGCACCCCAAGCCGTTAAAAGTTAACAGGAGAATAAATCCATCGTTGTGTAACTGAAGTATAGACTGAAGCCAAATAATTTTGCCCTTAACTTCAGCGCTGTCAGGATTTCCACTTACTCCAATGCATCATAAGCATAAGAATACATTTAGCCTTGGTGCTAAACTGCTCAGTCCACACGAGGAAATGTCATCCAGAATCAAACCTGATACTGAGCTACACTGATTTATGACATGCGTAGATCCACAGGTTTCAGAAACAAACCTTCAGCTCAGAAATAGTGGAGGAATGTGTAATTCCTGTAAAGCATCTAAATCAAGCACTTACATGAGGAAGTTGGGCTCCTGACAGCACTGAGGGGAGGATAAGTGGTGGTCAGGTGGTCTGAATCATCACCTGGCAGGTCCCCTACATTCTGCAGGAAACACCAGCACTGAGGCTTGGCAGCCCCTCTGCCATGTCCTTGGAATGCTCTTTGTCCAGATATGGAGGTAGCAGAGCATTGTACAGATCCTCAGGTTTTATGGAGTGCTTTGCTTTTCCTCTGAAGATTGCTTTCTCACTCTCACACAATAAAGTTTAAACTTATTAATGAAGAAACCTACATAAGTTATTATGAACAGAATTGAAGTCAGCTCTCAATTATACAGTTCAAGTGTTACATAGCTTGTCCATGCAGCACAGAACAGATCTGGCACGAGCGTTTCACTGGATTTGCTTCCCTAAGGAGCAGATTCACTCTCTCTCTCTACTCCCCACAAACGGATGTAGTAATGAAATAAACTATCCCAGGCCAGAAAATGCAGATGTGCTGCTCTGCGTGCTATTGACACCCAGCGCCGTGTCCAGCGAGAATGGAGCCAGAAATGTCCACCACACCCAAGCCATCTCTGAAGAATCAGACACGTATGCCCTTCCTCCACCAGATAAAAAAAATAAGAATCACAGGTTTTATTAATTGCTTTCTCAATTTTTTTTCTTTCTTCTCTAAATGAAGCCCCCACTGAACATTATTTCTAATAAAAAACTTCTCAGAGATACTTTACATTTTTTTCAAGAAAAACTCTTGGGCTACTGCATGGTCCATCTTCTGTTTTGCACACTGTTCATCTTAGAGTAAAGCAAAAAACTATAACAATTTTGGGGAAAAGAATGAGAAGAAAATAAAAGGGGAAGAAGTGATTTTCAAAAAGTAAAATAAACAATTTCTTGAACTACAAGTCTTGCCGCTCCTCTTTGCTCCCTCTCCTTCCCTACCTGCTTCTATCTCATGCACAAACACGGTACTTTGGATAAGTTACAAAGTTTTGCACAGAATGAAGAGCAGTTATTCTTACTGACAGTACTATATGAAGCCAGTAACTAGGAGTAACTGGGGCCAGGTCCTATGAGAAAAAGGTCAGCAGAATTCCAAGGTATTTTTTCTGTCAGCACTAAGCAATCTGCAGGGAGTCAAAATTTATCATTATACTGGACTTGCGCTTGAACCTATCAACTTTTTCTTCCAGGAACTTTGGTCCATATATAAATATAGACTAAATATATTCTTACATGCTGAAATGCTTGGCCTTTGTTTTTGCCACAGGCATTCAAATATAGTTATAAAACAATGAACATGAGGAAGTATATATGGACAAATCAGAAAGAGTGCATAAGACATAAATCTATGGTCTAAGGAAAGAATTTTCTTTTTTAACCATGTGTAACAGATTATGAACCTGATTTTACTGAGAAATTGTATTTACACATTTGACATTTGCATGCAGTGTTATAAAATTTACCTAAGTTTCTTTATAAAATAAATATAATCTTTTAATTGTATGATTCTGTGAAAACAGATTTTCTGGAGACACATGGGACAAAAAAATCAAAATTCAGTGTATAATTGCACATGGTCAAAAACCTACAAATTACATAGGGGGCTTCATTGCTAATAAAATAATGTGACAATAATGCTGGCCTGCGCTCCCCTCCCCACAGAAAAGCAGCAGAAAAGACAAATCCGAACTTTCACCAAAACACCCAGAAAACCACCTCAACAACCCTGTGCGTGCTGGGCTAGAGTTAATTTTATTCACAGTGACTGGTTCGGGGCTGTGTTTTGGATTTGTGCTGAACACAGCACAACATAAAGATGTTTTTGTCATTGCTGAGCAGGGCTTCCTCAGAGCCAAGGCCTTTTTGTACTGCCACGTTGGCAAGGGGACTGGGGGTGCATGGGAGGCTGGGAGGAGACACAGCCAGGACACACGGCCCAGACTGACCACAGGGATATTTCAGATCACGGGACATCAGTATATAGCATGGGCGGAAGAAATAGAAAGGGAGGGGCATTTGGAGTGATGGCGTTTGTCTTCCCAAGTAACTGCTGCTCGGGATGGGGCCCTGCTCTCCTGGAGATGGCTGAACACCTGCCTGCCCATGGGAAGAACAGAATTAATTCCTTGTTTTGCTTTGCTTGTGTATGACACTTTTGATTTCCCTGTGAAACTGTCTTTATCTCAACCCACAAGTTTATGACCTTTTACCCTTCCAATTCTCTCCCGATCCCCCTGGTGGGGGGGTGAGTGAGAGGCTCTGTGGGCCTTGGCTGCTGGCTGGGGTTAAACCACAAGAAACTCATACATTCCCATGGCATAAGGTAACCAGCTCCCCTGTGTACAACTTCCCCCCAAATTTACTCCCTAATTCAATTTTCCCCCAAAATGATAAAACTTCAGCCTAGAGAAGAGGAGACTGAGGGGAGATCTAATTTTGGTTTTTAAGGTACTCACAAGGGGAGACAGGGATTGACATCTTCACTATTGTGACCTGCGACAGAACATGACAGAGCACGAGGGAATGGCCTGAAGCTGAGTCAAGGGAGGTTTAGTTTGGATTTCTGGAAAAGTTCTTCATCCAGAGGGTGGTTGGGCACTGGAAGAGGCTCCCCAGGGAAGAGGCCACAGCACAGCCTGTCTGAGTTCAAGAAGTTTGGACAACGCTCTCAGGCACAAGGTGTGAGTCCTGGAGTGTCCCGTGCAGGGCCAGGAGTTGGACTTGATGAGCCTCATGGGTCCCTTGCAACTTGGCTTATTCTGTGATTCTATGACTGAGCTGCTGGAAACACAGAAAGCCACAGATAGTTAATACATCCACTTCAATTTTAAAACCAAATGAATAGACACAAACTTTCTCAAGTTCTCAAGCACTCATTCTAAGCCATGGGTCAGTCATGTACTTTTAGTTCAGCATCAGCCCAGATGCTGAACTTGCACTTAACTTTAAGCACATGAGCAGTCCCATGGATTTCAGTGGGACTTCTCACAGGTTTGATGTTAAGCAAGGGCAAAAGTGACTTTTCTGGACCAGTGCCATAACCTGGAAAGCCTGTACTGCTGAGACTGAATAATTTCATGCATGAAGAGCTTGTTCCATTTTGTGGGAATAGATACCTAAAGATAATGCTAATAATAACAAGAATGTTTTCTATTTCAGGTGCAGGAGGGAATGGAAGATTTTGTTGGACAGAACAGAAACCAAGCATCTATCCAAACTGGTACTACGACCACTACCAGGTGTTGTGTCCATGTTTCCTAGGACAACGAAAACAATATTATTGTGTTTCCACAGCAACACAAATGTATATGCCATGATGCAAAATACATTCACAGTATGCAAAGGAAAAAAAATGTCACATATAGTAACATAACAGATGAAACATCCCTATCCAGCTCAAGTACAGTTATTCCTCCCAGTAACCTGCATAAAATAAAATCAATCTAGAATTTACATTTTTCTGTTCCTGTGCTGTGCACTGACACAGATCTACTTCACAACCATGAAGCAACACACATTTTTCTTCAGTTTTGAGCCCAACAGGTGCTTTACATTGTATAGTTAATCATGGGCATCAGGCAGAAACTATCTTCTTCCTCTCTTTCCAGGTGTATATTGGAAATACATTTCTGACCCATTCATTATATTTTATTTGTTAAATGTGGAACACTATAGAATGGACAAATAAATAGTACTATGGGCAAAAAATGAAGCTTGAAACTGTAGGCCTGGTGATGATTGCCTGGGTCTTGGCTGCCAGACCCAGCCCTAGAGAATTCAGTACTTCTGTGGTACAGACCAGCACTGTGATTCACACACAAGAAACCAGGAAAGTGCAAGGAGTGCAGCACACACCAGGTGTGCCAGGCTTCCTCCCTATGCCAGAATCAACCCCCCATGGAGTGCAATAGACTCAGTCCCAGGCTGGAGATGTTGGTCTCATTAGAACAACCTTACAGGGAAGATTTACCTGCACAAAGGCTATGCCATGCATATGCAGTAACTCCTAAACGCATCAGGTACACAAAGGTTGCTGTTCATATCCCATGTGCCACAGGTACCCACATTTCAGGATGGCTCTGACAGACGTTCAAAGTCATCCTCCATCACCTACGAAGAACCACAACCAGAACTGTCACTCAATCCTTAGCAGAGATGCCAGTAAATGAAAGTAAATGGAGATGGAAGAAGTAATTTTCTCTACAAATCCATCTTCCTGATGGTGCACGATGATTCACTGTTACCCTAAAATCGGTGAAGAAAAAGAGAAATTGTTTTCAGTACTACCAGTCTACCCACTGATGAACCTGTGTACCCCTAGGATTTTATCAAGTGTGAATGGCATATAACTGAACTGAATTTATTTCTGCTTTCAAAAAGTCACAGCCAGCATCTTCTAGAGTCAATTCCTTATAGCTCTGTTCCTGATTTTACTGTGAAATGTCAGCCTCAGGTTACAGCAAAACCGAAACAGAACTGTGGGACAACACAGAAAAGTTTGGCTGGCTGAACTATTTGTGAAATATAATTATTTCATTTTTGATGAGAAAAGAGTGATCAGGGTCACAGATACAAGTATTTACAAGTGCAAACTATTATCCTAAGAACTCGAGGATTTAGCTAGGGAAAAATACATTTACTGGAATGAACACTGACAAGTAAAATATTTAATCCCTAAAGTTTTATTTCCCCCTAACATAAAATAATATTACTTTGAATGGTCCATAAATAACATTAATGGAGAGATTTTGAATGGTAAATCTCTAATGATATACGAGAGAGGACTTAAATAGGTTTAACTGGGCTCTCTCAAACTTGGCAACTGTGTTACAAATGGTTTTAGGTTTTTTTAAGCAACATTATAATCTGTTATCTGTTTGGAACAAATCCTAAAAAAGCTTTTTGTTCCAAATTTGCAAACACTACCAGTGCAGAAGCAACTAGAGGAAAAGCATTTTTAGTGCCCTACCAAGTTCAGGGAAAACATCACTTTAGTGCTCTATGGTGTGATGGGGGCTCTCTACAGTGCCAATGAATGGTTGTGCAAAGCCTCAGTTGTGCCTCAATTGTTCTTTTAATAGTGTAGGTAAAGGAAGACTTAGCAAAGTTCTGCCAACAGAGCTGCTGCCTGAGCCCATTGCCAGAGCCCGAATGGGTTAAATGCTGCTTTGTTAAAGTAAATGTTCCAGTACAGCTACTCCAATATAGTGTGAGATAGTTAATGGTTATTGATCTCAGTTTTGTAAGTTAAATAAGAGAAGCAGAGAGATGGAGAAGAGTTTGTCCAAATTAGCATAGGAATGCTTTCCTTCCCTCCCTCAGCTGAGGCCCTTCTAGTCCTCAACTCTGCGCCTCAAGCAAAACTAGTAACACCGGGACACAAACCACAGGTCAAAATTTGAGGTCATGTGAATTGACAACATTCCCCCCACATGATAATTTTAAGGAAAATAAAAATTCCATCAATGGTGAGTCATGAGCAGAGGTTCAGTCTAAGATCAGAAACAGGTCTAAAACTGCGGCTGGAGTAGGAAACAGCCCAAAGCACTGTCTTAGAAAGCGTGCAATGAATTTATGTGGAAAAGACTTCAGTCGCACACAGCCACAGCAAAATTGTGCATTAATCTACAGCCCTCTCTGGTTCATATGTTGAACAATTTTTAATGCAATAAAATAAGAGTTAAATTTACTGAGCTGATGATATATGTATGCCACAGCCTACCCCTCTGAAAATATAAAACTACATCTAATACAATTTAGACAAAAATCTCTGAAAAAGCTTGTTGCATATAAATAACAAATCTAAATCCCTCTAACTAGCAACCATTTAAATATATACAAGAAGAGAATTGCTCGAGTAAATTATAAAGGGAAATTTATTTTTTATTTTGATTTTGAATTTGTTATGTGTCACAAAAAATATTAAAATTATTAAATTTGTATTTAGCATGCATGATCTTGGTTAAAATGCCATATAGAGGATTTTACTAAGCCAACATTAATATATCTTAATTTCAGCATTAGTAGGAAACACTATTAAAAATTCAATGAAATTTCTACTCTGCTGTAAAATTTCTGATCTACCTGAAGGTTACACTTTACAATATTTCTACACTGTGAATACAAATTAAGAAAAAAATATCCACATGCAGAAATTCCTCCTCTCCCCCTTCCTTACACTTACTTACACTTTCAGGGTAACTTTCTTCATCTTTAACAGCTTTTGTACCTAAATATTTTTTTCCAAAAGGCTCCCACACTATGACTCCCTAAATTGGGCATTAATCACCTACAGATCACATTTTCAGTGAGATATTGAAATAGAAGGATTCTTGACTGCTTAAAATTATAGTCAATTGAAGTACGTGGTTTTAGTGCAAACAAGCATGAGTATTGCATTAAGCAAAAATTACGCCTTTCAAAATTCAAGGAAAGAGGTACATCTTTAGAATTTAAATTGCACATTTGCACAATCAGGATTTCTATACAAATCAAAACTCCAAGCCAAGTTATTCTGTAACAATAACAATAATAGTCAGCTCAAACGAGATCAACTTGTACTTTTACTTTCTCTACCTCAATCAGTAGTATTTATTCCTTTTTTGTTTCTGTGTAATTAATCATCTAGATAAACTAAACTCGCATCAATGAAATCAGCTCTAGCAAAGTCAAAATATTATTCAATGGAAATTTTTCTCCATTTTTTTTTGTACAAAAATTAGGAATTCCTCCTCTGAATAGACTTACCTGGTTACGTAGTCAGCAAGTAAAAAGAATTCAAAGCCAGTGGCTAAACAGACGTTTTGCAAACAAGCGATTACTGGTGATCATCTTTTTTCACATCATGAAATGAAACTTGCAAGACTTGTTTTTCTCTAATAGCCATGTAGAATAGATACCTTCAGTACAGTTTTTTTTTCCTTATATTTAAGTGCAGTACAGAAGAAAAACAATACTGAGGCTGAATTGCATCTGTTAGTGATCATGTAATTTCATACTCATATATTATCTTCACTACACAAGGTTTCATCAGTTGCTGTGCTTCATATAATAAGGACAATAACCACAAAGACAGTTTTGATACCCCTCCCAAAATCAAAAACTCCTTTCAAAAGCCAAATCAGACATATTGGAAATAATGTGTTCTACAAATCTTTCATCAAAAAAAAAGGAGCTTTTACATAAGTTTTCTTACAACTTCTCCATCTACTTTTCACTTTACTTTTCGCTTTTGTATCTTCTGTGCTTTCACCAAAATTCCTCCATTGATCCAGCATGTAATGATTGTTCTGCTTTTGGATAAGGAAAAAAATTCAGTATTTTTGGCAAATGTAGGTATCTAGTCTAAAAATACAGGTGCATGTCCAATCACTCAAGTTAAAAAGATATCTGCAAAGCCACTCAAGTAAAAGAGAGTGAGTTATTTTTGGTAACAGTGAATGGAGTATTTGAGAAGGAATTAAAGAGAATGAGACAGCGTCTTTCAGACAGGGTATGAGGAACGCAGATAGGAAAAGACAGCGGGCAGCACACTTGGTTAAATGAAAGACTTGTAGAGCTACAGAAAAAAAAGTCACCTGCCATGTTTCTCCTTCAATTGAAGAAACTATGCATCCTTTAATTGTTTAGGGTCATCAGTTTTGCCTCAAAGGTCAATCTATTAAACAAATATTCTCTCTTACTTGGAAGAACTTGTATTTTTTACTAACTCAAAAGCAATGAAGTTTCTAAAATTCATGTGCCCTAATACACATGCTCATGTTCTGACATTTTCATCTTCAGTCCCTTTGGTGGAAAATATGGATACTTTGTTCAGGTATTCAAGGCAGTGACCTTAAAGCTAAGGTTTATTTAATAATATGTTTATTTTTGTTACCATTTCAATTAAGATGTTTAAGCAGAAAGAAACAGAAAAATAGCTGTACCCAAATGCTACCAATCAAGCCTTTTTGTACCACACTAAGATATTACCCCACAATTTCCCTGAATTGTTTGCAAGACTCCTTGAAATAAGAATTAATATTATTGAAGCAGTACCAAGCCCTTTGGTAGAACAATTAATGTCTTGGATGTAACTCTGAAAAAAAACCAAACCACAACCAAAAAACTATTGTTTCATGTGTAATTTTTAATCAAATTAAGACATTGCCATAATCCAACTCTTAAGACCTCCCTTTATTGAAAGCGGCAATGAAGTAACTTTAAGTGGAATAAAAAAAATTGTTTCTAAGGAGAAATATCAAAATATATCTTTAATTTTTGTCCAGTTCAAAGTCACTTCTCAGTGTTTGCTGAAGGTTTGATTTTGCAACACCTTGAGCTGGATTCAGTTGGTGCCAAATTCCATGGAGCAGTACCTCTTCCTTCAATTAACTATTGGATCATATGCCATCACGAGACAAACTATTCCCTGTGATTAACACAGCACTTTCAGTGCCACAAAACATTTGTAGAAAGGATTGAAATGCTTTCATGATGTAAGAAATAAAATTAAAAAATAAAGTTTCAAAGAGGACAACGTTACTTTTAATCAAATACATCATACAGATAAAAACCTTATTTTTATGTATTTGTTTTGATTAATCAGAAATACTGATCCACTATTCCAGAAGATTAAAGTTGCCTTACATCTAACTGTGGCAATAAATCATCTGTATTTTTAACACATTTAAAAGTGTTGAGTTCCCTGTGTCTCGGTCACAGAAGTTCAGAATTTTCCTACATTTAAATTAAGATCTTTGTCGTTTCCAGATTCTTCAGGAATCTTTTCTCATAGGTCAGATTAAGATGTTTCTGGTGTGCCAGAATCATCTTTTTCTGTTTGTTTGTCTGAATGAGGATTCCTGTAGGAATTCTGTGAAATGTCAGCATAAAAATGCCTTTATTTCTGTCCTTTGAGTAGAGTAGGGCAGCTTGAAAATTCCTGAATTCAACCACAACTAGCACTTCTCGTCCTGCAGGGATTCCTGCAGTTCCTGTATTCCTGCTTTCACTTCATTTTTAAGCTGTTGCAGATACCTTTTTATGAACTGATATGTCTTCACAACTACTTTACAGACGTTTTGTGCTTCAGAATATTTTGCAGATTGTATCTTCATCTTTCACTCAAGCTCAGAAGTTTGTCGCATCTCTTTGCGTATCTCTTTGCTTAGTGTCCCAAATATATTTTTGGACCATTCAACAGGGAAAAAAAACCCCAAACACCACACCTCACAATGACCAGAGTGTGACCTAATTCACACCATATAGATCATTGATAATGATACAAAAAACTCCCATATAAATCCAATTAGATAAAAATGGACTCTCCTCAAATGCCTTGATATAGTTACTCTATTTGTTTTTCTAAGGCTTGACAGTTAGCTGATGGTTCAAATCATACTTTGCTGCTGCCTTTTCTTACAAGAAATCCTTCTTTATTTACTTTCCCCCCTCCTCTATTTTCATTCCTCTGTCAGCCTACGAAGAACTCTATAATTATTGATATCTTCTGAGTGTGCTGAGGAAGCAAAGCCTGGCGCCCACACTGTGTGGGAGAAGCAGGGCTGATAATCCCAAACTGAGGGAGCCACATTCAATGGAAGTGGTCTGCTCGATCTGCTGGGTTTTGATATTGGTCAAAATATCAAATATTTTAGCATAAGTGATGTACTTTACTCCAAATAAAAAACTTCTTCTCATGGCTCAGAACTGAAGACTTCAAATCTGGTCTGAAACAGTGATAAAAAAAGAGAAAAGAAAGAAGAAAGGAAAAAAAGAAAAGAGGAAAAATGTGGAAGCCAGGTAAAGTAGGAAGGAAAGAGGAGAACAAAAAGAATTGAGAAAAGGAAAAAAAATGAAAGAAAAATTGTAAGAAAGGACAAAAGGGAAACAAATGAAAACAAAGTTGTGGGGAGGGAGGGGAATAAAATAGGAGAGGTTCACAGCATGCAGATCTGTTTCCTAGTCTGAAGCAGTTCTGGGTTTGGACTCAGAGTCATAGTTGCTCCAGGAGTGTTTCTCTCCCTGTCTAATCACCATACCTCGGATAACCACTTGCATTCAAGGGAATGAATCTCCCTTTGCAAAGCTATAAGAATCTTTCCAATTACACCAACAGGATCCTGGTCAACATCTTTATGAGGATAATTACGAGAATTGCTACAACCATCCTAAATTCTATCTCCAAGTGAAAATACTCTAAATTAAGGTTCATTTGCTGCCTTGCAAAAGACTTGCTCAAACTTGTGTAAATCAGCACAGTCCTTGGCTCACACAATTTTAATAAGACCCATGTGTACTAAACCAGATTATATGACACATGTTAAGGTTCATGTTTGATATAAAATTAAGTATATGGATGATTTATGGAAAAGAGTTCACCTCCCTCTCCCCCACGTGAGGTTTAAAGACTAATCTTCAACCAGATCTTCCAACACTTTCTGCATTTAGTCCTTTCCCACTTGAAACCTTCAATGTTGTTTTTATTATCACAAGAGACTGATACCCAGCCTAGCATCTGTTATTATTCCCGTACCTTCTCTCCCTGGGAGAATGCTTGAACCTAGCATATATCACTGTGATTACTGGATGTGCTAAATTCCGAGAAAAAGAGCAGCATTTCTTTCCTTGTAGAAGGATTTGATTGCACTATTACTCTATGCACTAATGTGCTGCTTGGCTATAAAGGGAATTGCTGAGTAGTTTCTTTAAAAAAAGTCCAACATACCAATGAAACAAGTTCTATAATATAAATGAACACCCACCATTAGCTCTTACCCGCAAGGATCAGCATGACAGATATGTTGATAATGACAGACATTTGGCTGGAATAATTTTGGAAGGTAAAAATGTGCATCAACGCCTCTCTCTCTCCAACAAAATGCTGTGCTTTAGCATGTGCTATCAAAAGGGGACATTGATGCTATAGGTCATTCACCCCCTCTTGTCATTTCCACTGGCAGAGAAGCTTCACAGATCTCCAGGAATATTAACAAAAATTATCTCCTCAGACTGAAACACGAATTCACTGCTTCACCAGATAACCCTCGGGCTGTCAGTTCTACTTTTTCCAGGCAATCAGTGACATGCTTTGAAGTGCACTTAGTTGTCGTGACCCTAAAAACACATTTCCATTTGCTCTTCTTTTTGGTTGCAGCAGTAATCTAATTCCTGGTGCCTATATTTGAGGCTTCCTACTCACAGTAATGGCCCCTTTCCCACCCACATATTTATTAGTTTTGCAATATTTGCTTCTTTTTGAAAAAAGAAATGTGTCTGTAGGTATTTAGTCAATGTTGCAATGAAATCTGGTTTTGTTTTTATAAGATATGGATATTTTTTTTCTACTGTTAACCCTTTTTCTTCAGAAGGGAAACTAACCTGGTGAGGACCCTGATGCAAAAATTTCCTTCTTCTTTAGAACATGGTGTAAGTGGTACAGCCAGGTATGTTGCAAACTCCGAGAGGCAATGGCCTTATTCAGAGAAAACAAGTTTCAAAACATTTAATACAGTATAAATACAGACGTATTCATATATATAGATGATCTTGTGTGATTAATTTGGATCAATGCATAGACCTGGAATTAATTAGCTGTGTGCTGTTCCTTTTAGCAGACCCTGTCGTCAGCAATGGACAGCAATCTCTAGTTCTACTTATGGTCTGAGTTATTACAGGCCAAAAGAGATGTTCCTGTCAGATTTATTGCCTGAATAGCCAAGCTGCACTGAAGCCATGGTATTTACACAGGATTTCAGTATATGCATATCATATCCCTCTTTTACAGATGACTCTTCCAAAATAATCTGACAAGGGTTAAGTTCCTTGCATGCTGAGACCACTTACTGTCCTGTAGGCAAGTATACTTTTATCACTTCCCCTCTACTGTGTACATAGGATTTCTCTTGTCTTCTGCAAAGATAATATGTTTGTAGGGTCACAGATTATCTTTTTGTGCTGCATTTTGCTGTACTTCAAGCAATGGGAATACACTGAATAACAAGGGTGAACAGACTAACCAAATTATTAACAAATAGAAAATTCAAATTACTTGACAAAAAACACATAGAAAAACCTAGTGAAAAATGCCATGACATCAAAAGACCTATGTCTGTGTATATGTACATAAACTGCTTCTTTCCTCCATGCACCTCAGAGATTTGTGTCCTCTGTTCAGTGTCTTTGAGTGAATTGGTCAAAGGCTGATTATTTAGAAATTGTTTACTCCATAAAATATCAGTAGTGTTTCAACCTATGGGACCACTTAAGCAGAATCCTGAACCTTTAGGTTTATCTACTCTACAATGTCTATAAATTTGTTGGCTTAAAGAAAGTTAGGAACAGCCCAACAACATTTTAGGAACATTCATTATGTGAGTTCTGCTCATGTATCTCCATTAAAAGCAGATGCAAAGTTAAACATCTTTTCTGGTCCTGGCTTTCATTTGACAGCCAAAGCCATTTTAGAGCAATGCTCTGTTAGTGATAGAAATTTTATTCTGTATGCTTTACTGATAAGACCTTAAACAGAAGATGACAGTGCATATAACAAGCAATATATCCAAGGAATTACAAATGACATTTTATCTGTTCACAGAATGCTGTGCACATTTCTTTAAACTATCTTTGAGAACCTAGTCGTCATCATCTAAGTATTTTTCAAAATCTTGTTTTAATGAAACACGTTTAGAAGCTTGATTTAATGAAACACATTTTACCTTCTCATACGCTGAAATGAAGCAAGGGTTTGCCATACTGCACGCTCCCCTTTAAGGAATCAAAGGCACATGACAGTTTCATCACAAAACCAGTAGAACCACCTGCAGTTCCAGTTGTCTGTCTCATCGCTCTTTCATTTCCTCTGCCTGACAGCAGGCCACTTGATATGCCCCTAGATGAAAAATAAAGGTAAACTGTTTTCATCCTTAGAGATCAAGACTTTTGTGCCCTCACTCCTAGGAACCAGACTTTCAAAGCCCAGTCAGCTAGCAAAAATTTGCCTTTTGCACTGATGTCTTTCTAGAAAATGAGATAGCTGTAGTAGTTTAAAAATTTTAAAGCATATTCACAGCTGTGATGAAGCCATCTATCTCCTTCTGTCATGGTTTAGGAATGGTATTCCCCAGTTTAGTGTTCCCACTGAAACACTCCAAGGCACGCACCGCTCACTCATTTCCTCCTGCAGTGGGCTGGAGAGGAGAATTGGAGGCACAAAAGGTAAAGATGACAAGTTGAGAAAAGGACAATTTACTGGAAACAGTGATGAAATAAGAAAGCAATCAGTATCAGCAGCAGTGTTAATAACAGGGTGTTCAAGAGAGGGGAATGATGCAGACGGGATTTGCCCCCCACACTGAGCCCTAAAACACCAATTGCTTGCTTCCCACTAGACCACTGGAAGGGCCCCCTTTCCCCCACCCCCAGAAAAGGACATGAGTGGGATATAAAATAACCTCTAGGTCCTAACCATGCCCCCTACCGACTACTGAAAAAAATTAACCCTGTTTTGGCCAGAACCAGGACACCTTCTGAGCCTGTCAGCCATGGAAGAGCTGCTGACCGCGTCCCTCCGTGAAAGGTGTGACGGGGTGGAAGGCGTCTGTCCTTGTCATTTGGGGACCTCACACTTACACTCTCAACCCACACACAAATGCAAGGAAAAAACCATGACAGCAGGCTCTAACTCTGCAAATGCTTTAGCACTTGCCTAACTAAGAAAGGCAACTCAAGTTTTTGCAGGGCCTAGCAGGTTACAGTAAAAATATGATAATAATTTACCTACAAGCAGCATGCAGAGGACCAAGCCTACCACAGTGTGAACAACATGCAGCCACTTAATTTCTCCCAGCTGATGCCCAAAATATAGCTATGACTTGGAGGACACACATTGTCTCTCCCTTTGTAGAGCCTGATTAATCTGAAATGAAGTAACAATAACATATTTGAAACTGTTGTTCCAGTAAAACTCCTTCCTGTTCAATTTACAATTTATTACACTTGAAGATAAGAAAATTCTAAACAAAAGTAGCAGAAGGATTTAAAAGATAAAATTAATGAAAACGTTTCCGAAAAAGCCCAGTGTCAGAAATAATTTTTTTGTAAACACTCTTCTAAAAAGATTTTTACAAGCACTTTGTAAAATTCCCCCTGTCATGACATCTATACTAAAATGCCTACAATTAATAGATCCACTAAAAGATAAAACTTAATTAAAAATATTAAAATTAAAAGAGATACAAGAATTACAAATAGGAATGTTACAGAATGCAGTAAGATGCATTTTATATTGCTCAGACAAGACTTGAAAGAGGAGTACACAACAGTATAATCAATTTAAATGGAAACAAGATCAGGCACACATGCAGAATTTTTACAGATCCCACCCTCTGCAGAAATTTCCCAGAAAATTATTTCCTTCCGAGGCAGAAAAACAGTCTTTGGTAAACTATATACAGCATGTGTGGGTTTGGGACAGTTGTCTGGTATAATCTTTGTCTCCAGCCTCTAAATATAAAAGATGGATAGATCTAATTTATAAGGGTAACTCTATTCATTATATCCACACTTTAAAATATGGACCTATTAATTTTTACAGCAAGAATATTATGGTTCCACCCAACCTTCATTATAAAGTCTTCAGTTTCCCTTATTTCAGGTCCAGAGGACCTAATCAAACTCCAGGGAAGAAAGTTATCAAATGATTCCTGCAAAGAATTAAAAAAAAAACCCCAAACATCCAAAAGCTCACTGCTGAACACACCAAATGAACTAAATAATGGGAAACACATTTACAATGTCCTTTAATGGTGAGCCTATCCAATTTGTGATTTAAGAGGTCAAACTATTGGTTATTTTTGCATTCCTGGTAATTTAAGAAGAAACAGGCTGGGAAATGTGTACTCACAGGCCTTATAAAACTGCCGTCCTTATTTTGAATAATAGACATCCATTGTAAAAAGCTTACTGGTGGAAAAGCCCCCCTCCATGTTGACTGGAGAGCCCACTGCCCATGAGGCTCACAAGGAAGATTGAATGTTTAAAGAGACAAAAGAAACGGGCCACAAAAAATCCTGCCACCCATGTGTCTGGAAAATATGAATTGCTCCAAGAGCTGGGACAACAAGAGCTGCTGACACCAGATGGTAACGCTCCCTGCAAGAGTAGTGCACCAGCATCTCGTGCTGGGAGTGAGGGTTTTTCTCAAGGGCCTGAGGCTAAGCCTAATAATTGGGCAAGCAAGAGGAAGGAAAGGATGAGATGGAAAGACATCTACAGCTCTCAGCTGGGGCAGTCTCAAAGGCTTCCATCCTCATTGCACCAGCACAGCCCACCCACAGAAACCATCAGCCTAGTTTTACCTGGGCTTATGATTGTTTTATAAGAATTGAGGGCTGTTAGATTGATGTCAGAGGAATACTCCCTTCTATGTGAAGAGAATAAAAGCAAATTGAAGCAAATTACAACACATCTATAAAATAAATTATAATTTTAAAGTGTATGAAAAAAAAGTTTTCTTTCCCAACTCAAGCTGGACTACAAAAATAACAGACAAAAGACAAACCTGCCTGCTACATTCTAAAAAGGTAATTTAGGTAGACCTAAAAAAAGCCTTGCACAAATCACTGAGCAGTTCTTAGGGAATGGAAGTTGATGGGGGAAATCAAGGGGCAATTAGTAGATTTTACTTACCTTTCCACTCTCAGGTTAGTGATGATTTTATGTATCATTGTCAACAACCATTTAATAATTTCACTATTTGGTTACACAGCATTTCTGCTCAATGATTAGTGCTAGCTGGAACGTTTTTAATAAAATTTCAATCAGTCACAGTCAAATTGGGCGTTGCTCATTTGAGGTTTTATATTCCAGCTTGAGTAGAATATAATAGGCTGGTGGTTAGGACACTAACCTGAGGTGTGGAACAGTGAATTTCAGTTTCATTCACTGCCTGTGTTGATCCAGCTCCAGGAGAAACAATCTGCCTGAAGTCAGCCAGAAGCAGCAGCAGAGAATGGAGCTATGTTCACCCTGTATCTACACAGCTATACATTTTTAGTCAATCTTATTCTTTGAAAAATCAAGCCTGTGGATTCTGTGTCCCTCTTTAAGTCATTTACAGGCCAAGTATCAGGACCATTTTTCTGTGATTCCAAAGGAAAAGGAGATTTAATTTTTTTTTTCTTTCACAAAGCACTGACCTGGCTGTGTCAAGCATCAGGGGGAAATAAACTGAGGTTACACCAATTATATCCAATTGCAAGGACAGTGAGCAGGAAGCCAAGAGACCCACACTTAATCTTCAGCAGTAAGCAGGGCTCAATGTCAGTGTATCAGCTGCTCCAGGACAGGCACAAAGAATATTCCATGCCTGCTCAGTGGAGAGCTGGCCATCATTTTGTGCTCTCAGTACACCTGATCTGTTCCACTTCCTCTGACCCCACAAAAATTTACAGTAAAAGCCAGAACTTTAGGTATGATAGCCTTCTGCAAGCTGTGTCTGCAGAAATTAAATTAACAGCAATATATTCTTTGCCTCAAAGGACTGTGCTGAGTCTTCATCAGTCAGGTTTGTAGAAGGTTAGAGATCACTGGATGGGAGTTCTGCACAAGTGCAAGGCGTTAACGACATTACATACTACAAAACTTTGTAGAGCTACAGTTTTTGTGGTAGCCTGGGGATTGTCATGGTCAGAATCAACTATGTCACTCTGCAGTTTTGGTTACTAAGTAAAATAAATAGATTAAGCTGTTTGGTTTTAGCAAGGTACTTATGTTTTGCTGGGTCATTTTGTTTACCCTTTACTTACTGTCTCTCTATCTTCCACTGTCCCCAATCAGGATCAGAGCCTTTCAGGATGGAAGGGACTTTGGGATGTCATCCACCCAACCCATCCTGACACACAGAGCAGGCCCAAGTCACACTGCATTGCTCAAGGCTTCCTCTAACTTGGTCTCATCCAAGAACAGAAACCACATGGCATCTCTGGTCCAATGCCTGGCTGTCATAGTAAAAACTCATTTTTCTGTGTCAGATAGAAACCTTGCCTCTCTCAATTTATGCCCTCTGTCTCTCCTTCTTTTGTCCTGCACCTCCTTAAGGCAGCTGGTGGCACTTCCTCATGGCTTCCCTGTAGGCAGTGGCTGCCTCTCTTCCAGGCTGAACAAGCCCAGGTCCCTTTGCTGCCGCCCTCAGGGCTCCTGCCTCGCTGCCCCAGCCATCCTGGTGGCCCGCAGCTGAACTTGCTCTGGTCTATTAACACCTTTCTGTCCTGAAGCCCAAAGCAGGATACAGCGCTCCAGATGTGGTCTAATGAGTACTAAGTAAAGTTTGCTCGTTCAGCCTTCATCTCAAAAGCAATCTAACATTTCCAGCATCTATGGTCCCTAGATTGAAAGGGAAAATTGCGAAGATTAGCTGCAAAAATTCCCACTGAAACAGTTTAAAATACTTCAGCCTTTTAATGAACTTAGCCCTGGAGAACTGTTTCAAACTCAATAGGCTGAATTTCTGGAGATAAATTGTTGGAGTTAACAATTTATATGCACCATGACAGCAATGCCACAAGTGGCAGAGCCACTTTTGCAGTACACATTTAACCATCTTTGCCAAGTTTACCAGTTAGAAGTGCCTCTGCCTCTCTTGATCCTTGAGCAGCATAATCAGTCACCATTTCTCATATCCTGTCTGATTTATGGTTTTCCTCCAGGGCAAAGACTTCAACAACTGCGTTTGGGTTTGGACCTACAATCTGACATATGTTAAACATTACCAAATTTTCAGGTGTTGTGGGGTATAGGAGCTGTGCAAATAATTACTTTTTTTGGATCCATGACTGAAGTTATTTTTAATAAGACTTTGTTTGATTTCTCAGCATTTTGGACTATTTGCTTTCATTACACTTGTAATCCATTTCTGGCAACTGCACTCGCCTTCCTGTATATGACAGGAAAGCTATGAATGGCTTGATCATACAGAATGATTTATAAATCTGTTAATTAGTACCATGGATCACTTATTTTAATCCTTAGGCTTAGCTGAGCTGTATATTGGCTCAGTGAACAAAGGGAACAAACATATCTGAAAATAGTAGTTATGTGATTTATTTAGCTTTAATATAAGATGAAATTAAACCCTTGTCTGCTCCATTGACACAATTTTTGGACTAATCAGGATGGGGCACAGTTGAGAATTGGAAGAAAATGCACATACCTAACTGCAATTGATTTCAAATGGTCTTAGGTGCCTTTTAAGGTTCAACCTGAGCCTTCTTTCTCAATACCTCAGAGAATCTTTTTAATTACATAAACCCATTTATAAAAGTCGTTTAAAATGGCAAGGATAGAAAGGATTTGCAAAAACATGTTGTCACATTGATACCTCTACACAGCAGCCCCTTTCCCTAGCTGAATTACAAAAGCACATTAAAATTTCCTGCCATTTAAAAATAATCATTAGGAGGAATTAAGACAACATTCCTTCTATCCAGAGACTTTGTCTTCTCCCTGACTTTTCTGGGCTTCAGTACAGCAGTTCATCTTCTCTGCCAGACTGCTGGGGTGTCAGCAGAGAAAATGTTTGCTCGTTCTGCTTTCATTATTTATGTCCAATGTCTTCGCAAAAGATCACCCTCCTCAGGAGCTTGGTTGGCAGCTGAATCAATCATTTTAGTCAGACCTAAGTGTATCCTACCTTAATGCATCCTTGAAAAAGTTCAGTCTTTAAAATCTTGAATTCAGTTTTAGAAGAACTGAATTAATTTTCCTAAGTTATTTTTTTTGTTGTTGTTGTTTTGTTTTTTGTTTTGTTTTGTTTTGTTTTGTTTTGTTTTGTTTTTTGACCAGGGAGGGTGGAAGACAAGAAATGAGGAAAAGGGTGGCATCTTCAACTCAAAAGTTTAGCAAAGAATCAACCTCTTTTGAAAGGGTCTTCAAAGAGGAACACTTGGCAACATTTTGCAGAATGGCTTATTTCCTCTACCTATGCAAAATTAAATAGAGATGCAGGAAACTGGCTACTTAGTCTATTTTCATGGTTGGTTGATTGTTTTTCTTCAGATTCTGCATATTTCCTTCTCCTGAATCCTCAATACCTGTAGTATTTGAAGAAATCCATTTTTCTTTGACATGCTAAATTTCATATGTGGCTGATACTGAAATGTAAGTTTAAAAAACCATTTTCTCCTGCAGTTAATGTCTTGTGAGCACAAGCTGGCTGTGGACAGACTACTTGAAAGGCAGGCACATCTATTTTCTTCTCTAACATCACTCTAGGAATGTCAAAAGTAGGATTCTTTTGTACCACTCGAAACTGCCTAGTTTATTTCCTAAATGCTGGGAACTAGTGATGAATTTTGATCATCAAAAAGCAATTTGGCATACCACATAGTGTGTTCAATTGCTTTATTAGGGACACACCTGGAAAGCACATTTTCTCATAAGATTTAAACAAAAAAAAAAAGTGTGATGCATAGAGTAATGCTTTATTTAACAGTAGTTTCATAGACTATATAATTTTTAAAATTTTAATTATATTTTCTAGAGCAACATGAAGAAAACGTGTATTGAGAACTCTTTGTATTACCCTCCAAATAAAATAAATTTATCTAACAGCATTTCGAGGTTTTTTTTAAGCTGTGAGTGGTAGCAAAGGGCTACAAACCTTCAAGAACCAGTTATCTAATCTGGCACTTGTACAAATAGAGATTAGACCATCAAGCCAAAGAATGTGTCAATCATGATACTGGAAATATAGCAAGTTTACTTTTTAATCCACTGCACATGGAACCTCTTTACAGTGTGTTTCATATCACTGCTTCTCATCCCAATTATCAAAAATCTTTTCTTTCCCTATTCACTATAAGCATGAACAATATAAGCACAACTGCAGGTGGTTGCCAAAGAAGTTACTTCATTGTGGATATCAGTTCATAGTCTTAAAATTAATATTTTCTTTGGCTTGTCTTTGGCTTTTTTTTTTTTTTTTATTTTTTCCCTGACCATTTAAGACAGAGTAGTACAGAGTCACCTCAAGGAAGCATGCAATGCTAATCTTAAACCACAATAGAAAAAAGAAAACCCTATCAATGATAATTAGGTTTGCCTTGTAAAGGGTTTTCAGGTTTGTTTTTGTTTTGGGTTTTGCCCCCTCCTGTTGTCTTTGTCCTGATTCAATTCTTTGAGCTCTTATGGTACAGCTGGGTGTTAGCTTCAGCTATTTTAAGAAGCTAAAGCTAAAGAAAACTCCTTGACTGACAATTGCAAAGTGATTTTAAGGTGAGTAGATTTCATTTGTTTGCTTATATGGTGTGGGAAAATGATAAATATAGTGGGAGTACAACATAAAACATTCTTCTGTGTCTCTCTATCTGGAAAGCATCCTGATTTTTTGCTTTCATTTGTGAATTTCATAGTCCATTGGATAGTCACAGTTTTCAGAAATTGTTAGCAATATCAACATACTGCTATAATAATTTTGTGAGTTCTGAAAATACATTGATCTTACTTTTTCTAAACCACTTGGACCACCAATTTAGCAACTTTGGATGCTCCAACCACCTCTTAAACTACTAAAGTAGCATTAAAACTAACAAGTCTCCTTTCACCCTTTAAATAGGTCTAGTCATTAGATACTATTGATATAAATACCCTCAGAGCAGATGAAACATTGAGTGGAACCACAACCAGAGCTGGAAAGAAGCAGCTTATGTCAGACACCCAAATAATTTGGATAAGATATTTTGGACCTACTGCTGCTGTGTGCCGACCCAAAGAAAACATCTCTTCCTGGTCATCACCAGAAATACTGTATTTAGTCATTAACCCAATGCTTATTAGGGGGCATTTCCTGATAAGGAAGTGTTAATGTCTGTCACATTAACACATACAGTGAGCACCCATGAGTGATGGGCAAGGAGAGGGTTAAAATTAGTTTCTTTCTGCATATGGTTCCTGTCTCAGCTGTGAGATCAGTTATAGGTCCCTGGCCAAAGATAACAGCTAAAATATAACAGATGCTGGTACTTCCACAGCCGAGGTGAAGTATTTCCTTTCATCCTCACTAGTCACTGATAATGTCCCAATTCTCCATTCACTGGAAACGTCAAGGGCACGAGCAGGTTATTACAACGTGGAATGAATGGACTGTTTAAATTGAGCCCATGCCTGCGCAGGGTGTGAAGTTTCTCCAGTCCCAAGAGATTAAAACCCAGTGGGGAAGAAAACAACGCAGTCTCAAAGGCAATGGATGGTCCCTTCTAATAGGATACTGCTGGGGAAGAGGTTGTTGGCTGTCATCATCCAGGTTTTCCTGGCAGAGCCATCAGTGCCGGGCTAATGTGCAAATTCTTACTTGCTGGGGCTGTCACTGGTCAGTCCGGGCCTGTTGCTTCCTTGCTCAAACCAAAAGTTTTAGAGAAAGCATTTACCTTGCATGTAAATAAACAGTACATGAGGAACTAAACCAGCTTCTCTGAATTCACACTTTCCTAAATGTTGTCAACATCTTATACCACTACCTAGCAGTTACTCTCACTGAGCATTTTGGCAGCCATTTGAATACATCCTAACCTGTGGGGTTGTGGAGGTTTTTTGTGTTTTAAACACAACGACAAAATGTTAGCACATCTGAAACCTAGTCTGGATATAGCATTTTCCAATGGGAGTTAATCACCTTAGGGATGTATTAGTCCAGCAGGTAATTAGACTGGCAGTCAAGTTGCTCTTCACCAGTATAACTGGAATAACTTTATAAGATACAGCGCTGGCACTAGTGGCAAATGCCTGTTCTTGTACAAAAAAACCTCCATTATGTATGCATAAACATATTAATGCATCCAGGGAGGTGGGATGTAGATAGCTACACAACTTTGGAGGGCAACAATTTTTGCTGCTTTCCTGCACAGACCTTTAAATAAGGCCAGTGAGTTCTTCTTCCTTTCCCCTTCTGTGAAAGGAACCAAATCAAAACTGGTAATATTGCTACACCATTATGGGGAGGGGGGGAGAGGACAAAAAAGTGCAAGATGATCCACAGTACATGAGAATGGAATTGGTATGTACATTTCTGTAGGAACAATATCCTGGGAATATGTGGTTTCCAATTATGATCATGAATACAGCTCCAGAGTGCAATCAAACAGAACTGCAATGCCAGGAATCAAGATGACAGGAGAACACTGAGGCAAATTAAAAAAAGAGAAGAGGAGGAGAGGAGAGGAGAGGAGAGG